>VZRW01009238.1:2564-185064 GCA_013398125.1 Aegotheles bennettii
GCAGTGAGGGGCATTTTCTGGTCTAAAATTAAGAGTATGCAGAAAAGACACACACTCCCCACCAAAAATACTGACTGCCTTTGGAGAAAGAAAATAAACAACCCTATATCCGTGCAAAAAAAATTAGAGCGGTGCGTGTGCAGGCGATAAAAATTTGGAGGACCTTTGTGAGCACCATGGGGATGTGTCTGCACTTGGGGAGCTGCAGGGCACACGCAGCCCTAGCCGTGCACAGGGGCAGCTCATGGTTGTCTGCTCTCCTTCTCCTGCTGTGTGGACCCCCCTGGCATGGCGCTTTATGGGGGGATAAATAAATCCAGCAAATGCACGGCATCCATACAGAGCAGATGCACGGCAGACACACTCGTGGGATGCTGCTGCCCTGGTAGGGCCCAGGTGTGGGTGAAGCCATCCCCATGCTTTTATGGGCACTGCTCCACACTCGCATCCCCTCACAGTCTGGAGCAGCCACAATGCTGCTGCTGGCAGGAGACAAACAACTACCCAGGTAGTGAGCAGAAAGGCTTTGCTTTCTTCTCTCCTATTAAAATCCATGCTCTAAAATAGCACGTTCCTTCTTATCCCACTCTGATCTCAACAGCCCAACCCTGCTTTCTTGTCTCCCATTATCTTGTTGTGAGTGAGGTCCCTCTGCTCTTGTGTCCTGGCCCATTCTCACCCATGTAAACCCACTGGTGTGCTGAGCACTGGGATGGGCACCTGCATGTGCTGGTGGCTCCATCGCACCCCACTGGCTCCATCACACCCCACTGGTGTGGGTCTCCCTGCAGGTGTGGGTGCCATCACGGCTGATGGATGAGGGGAAACTTCCTGAGCAGGGGCTGCCTGGTGGGAAGGAGTTTTCTGGCAGGCACCAAGCCCTGCAGCCAGGGTTTGAGCCTGAAGGTTTTTGGATCTTGGGTGTTAGTATGTACCAAGAGAAGAAGGGAGGTCACAGCACGTTTGCCTTCTCCATCAATAAGGAAGATGTAAAAATGGGCCCTGCTGGTGAGCCCAGCTGCCTGGGTGAATTCATCCCTGCCTCAGGGAGGAAGGTTTGGAAACCCTGTAGGAACTGCCCTTTCTCGCAGCAGGATGAGATGTTCTAGTGACCTATTGTAAGCAACTCACGGCCCTCACAGCCAACCCCAAAATCTGATGCTGAGGGATGTGGTGCTGCTTGTCCACCCCCTGCTGTAACCATGCTCCTTGCAATGGGAGAAATCTCCCTTGTTTTCCTCCTCCAAATCTTTGAAAGCAAGCCAAAATTCTGGAGAATCTGGGGAACTCCATCAGTGATGCCTTTGTTCCACATCCCTCCACATGTGCTGGGCAGCCTGGAAGGGTTCTTCTCTCTCTTAACCACCCAAAGAGTAAAAGACCTTGAGCATGACCCTCTGAAACCTACCAACATGACTGAAAAAAGTCTAATTTGGGTTTTTTCAGCACTCTCTCATTCATCCTTACTGAAATACAACCGAAGGAATCTATACCAGGTTTGTGCCTGCTCCTGCTCCCACAATTTGCTCATCCAGAGATCGAGCGGTGGGCTCCTCCCCACAGAAGAAGGCTGTATGTGGGGTGGCTGGAGGCTCCCACCTGATGTAGCCACTGCTTCTCTGCCTGGAAACACAACTGTTTTGCAGAAGCCTCTCTGAAAATGGAAGAACTTTAAAAAACACTCCCTGAGAAGGCACCACACCTGGAGGGGGCAGAAAGCACAGTGAAAGGATTCTGCAGACTTCCTTCGCATGTATCTGCATAAGAATTCAGCAGGGAACCAGTAACTTTTTGCTTCCTCCAAATTTTTAATTTTCATTCACAAAGCAGTCTGAGGACCTGCTCTGGAAGACCTTTTCCAGCCTCAGAGCCCATCGTGGCATCAGGAAGAGCCGCTCAGGAAGGGTGTGTGGCAGCAAGCCCTGAGCCACCGTTTGGATCTCAGCACTACCCAGAGTTTGGCAACAGGATTTGCAAAGCAAGAGGATGGAAAAGAAAATACCAAAGCAGGGAAAATGCCAGGCCAAAAGGGATTGGAAGGGTTAAACAACAGAACCTTACACTGCAAGAATTAATGTGATGCATAACAGGTAATTCTATTTTAATAAACATTTTTAGGAGTAACTGGCTATTTTCAAAGCATTCCTATTGTAGCCAAAGTTTTAACTAGGCATACAAGGGTGGACATAAACACCTGCGGACTTTATAAGAGTAAGAAGCAATTTATCACCCAATAAAAAGTCAAACACTCATTTTAAAATTTTCAGGTTTGCATTTGCCCTTTTAAATGTCCATGTGTGGATGGTTCTAGCGGAGGTTCAGAAGAAGCAGATACACATCCTACATGCAGAAACACACGTGCAGATGGCCAACATAACCAGCTCCTGCAGCGGGGAAGAAAACCTTGCCTGGAAGCATCGGTGTTACAGTTTCATCCCACCTAGGCTTCCTGTTAAACCTGTTGTGATCATCGACCAGAGTTGTCTAAAACCTGAACTAAACAGGCATTAAGTCAGCTGGCATGTGAAATTACTGCAATCCTATTTTCAGATAAACCACAAAACTTGATGAACTAACATTGTTCTGGCTGAATTAACTCATCATCCCTGGGAAGAGAAGGTTGCAGAGGAAAGCAAGGGCTCTAATAGCGACAATTAATCCTCCTCCTATTGCAAGGCTCTTGCCTGTGAGTAGAAACATACCCTGCTAAAGGCAGGCTAAGGATCCACACCGCCTCAGAAACATCACTGCCCTGCCAAACCCTGACAGTAGCATTAGATATTATTTATACACGAGTAGGAGAGGGAGAATTCTTTGTTACGGGCTTGTTATGAAACTATAAATAGGTTAAAGCCCTATCAAGAGTTCAAGTCATGCCTGGTAGACAAATCCAAGGACTGAAATTCAGGAATGCTAATTTATTCAGCCAGTGGAGCAACATGCAAGGTTGATCCTTATCCTGTGCTCAGGCAATCTCCTCAGGATTAAATCGTAAAGCATTTGGACCACAGGTGCTGTGCGAGCAGGTCAGGTTCCCCTCCATCGGTGGGCAGAGGTGCTGGTGAGCACCCACCCTGGGTGGGGAAGGCAGGGGCCTGAGCAGTAAATGCTTAACTCACCCCGTGCGTGCACAGCAGCCCGCCCGGGTGAGCATTTGAAGTGCTGCTCCACATAAATTAGTCACACATGGGTAAAGGTGCCTGATTAATTTTGAAAAATCTTATTCCGAGAGCTACCTGGTTTGCACTAAAGAGATTTTGCACGACAAGGAGGTTTTGCTCACTGGGAAAATCTCAGTGGAGAGGGCAGAATATGTTTGATACAGGTGTCAAAATAAACCTGTCCTATAACCAAAAAAATGTGTGTTGATCACACTGGGTTATTAATGAAAGAGCTGTGAACATCAGCGGATCCTTGTGGCAGATTTCTTTCATAAATGAGTTGAACATTTTCCAATTTCAAGAAAGTGCTGCTACCTATAAACCTGGAAATTAAGGGCTTTTCCCCCTAAGACTCAGATCCCTCGGGGCACTTGTGTTCTGGCATGCATCCCTTATTTGCTGAAGAAATTTCAAACTCAGTAATTTAGCACCATACTGATAAAAGAAAGGGGGTGGGGGGGGGCAGGAATAAAAAGGCGGTTGAGCATGTGTGCATGGGAAGGAGGAGGGAGGTAAGTGGTACAGCTTCAGGCATTTTTTTTCCTGTGGCTTTTTTATCCACAAGTCATGCTGCAGATTTTGTGTGAGATTCAGAGGAAAACACTCCCAAGGTACAGTATATAAGATGCATATCGATCCATAAACTGAGTTTTGCAGATGCAAAATGACCTGCAGAATTTGAGGGAGGATGGAGACTGTTTTATAACCATTTTTCCATATAACTTATTTAAGCCTAGGATGCTGGGCTAAATTACACTAGCAGAATTATGGGTATACTATTATTAGTATCACAGCAGCACCTAGAGGCCCTGGTTGAAACTGGGACCCTTTGTGGGTAGAAACATAATAAACACAGGTCTCTGCCCTGAAAAGCTTACAGTTGGCATGGATGGGATAAAAAGTGTGCTGGTTGGGAAGATCATCATTTTGTTTTTACAGATGGAAGACAGAGAAAATCGGTGATGGGCTGGGGAGGAACCTCGTGCAATATTTTGCCATAACTTTCATTCACTGATAAGTTGCTTTTTACTGCTTTGAGTGTAATGAACAGAAACTCCTGCCTGCCCGCTGGTGTTCATAGTTTCTCATGGATAAATAGGGGGGTTCTGCTTGGTCTCTGCCAGTTAAAACAGCTCTGCATGCTTTAACATGGCTCATCTGAAGCAGAAATTGTACTTTATCACCCTTTTTTAGCTAAGAAAATATTTTAGCTTTGGAAATGAACAGTTGATGCTTTGGAACAGATCTTTAAACATAAGCACATTGTGCTGATTGGTACCACAAATGAGAGCTCCTCCTACAGAAACAGTTTTGGGGAGGATACATAAAACTCTGCCTATGACTTTTGCTGGAGAGATGTGAAACAGAGTTCATGATGTCAAGGCTTGTTGCTAGGAGTCACCTCACAATCACACAGGTGCAGAATGTAAGATGGATCATGGTCCTCACCAGGCAGAGCTGGAGAGATTGCCCCAACCCCAGCACTGGCCACTGCTACAGCTCATTAAGGGACTGCAAAAAGCAGCAGGGCATGGACATGTGCTCATGGTAGGTTGCAATTTTTGGGTTCCAAAAAGCAAAATGAGACAGTGTGTTAAGAATAGGTCTCTTTCCACTAGGAAGGATTTCAGACACTGTGTGATCTTTAAGCATTGTTGGGAATCCAGTGTAGTAAATATGGCACTTAAGATAATTTTTCCCTTTACAAAACTCTTCCCTGTGCATCCTTCAGGCCAGATCCCCAAGCAGGGCAAAGCAGAAGGTTCACTGAGGTCGAGGGAGCTAACATGGGATGTATAAACTGAGGGAGGTATTCATCTCTGTTGGCTTTTCAAGCAGTTATGTTGAGATTAGTGCCTAGGGACGTGGTCACACATTCACCAGAGAAGCACCAGCAGCTCAAAATGCTTAAGACAGTGCTGACATAAGACAGCTGGCTACCTTGGAGCTGAGCTGGTGGCCAGAACTGTTGATCCAGCCCAGACAGAGTGCAATTTCCACCCAAAATTACTGTGGAGTCCTGGGATCGGACAAGATGCTCAGCCCAGACCCGGGCTGCCCCAGGGCTGTAGATGGAGTCACTGCTCTGTCTCCAGACAAAAGCCAGTCCTACATGTCCCCACTGCCTTCAGCTCCAGGACCATGAGGCTGGGGCACGGTGCTGGAGCACATCAGGGCTGCAGCCCTTGTATAAAATCTGGATCAAAACAAAGCATGGTGCCCTTGGGAACCTGCAAGAATCTCAGGATATGCCAGATACTTGTGCATCCCATAACTTTAATGTAATATTAGTGACACCTCTAGAAATAAACCGAAGATAGAAGCTCTCCTGCCAGGCACTGTGAACAGAAGCTTGAACCAGTCGTGTGTTGCATGAAGGAAACCTGTCAGCTTGATCAGTAAAGTATGAATACACGTTACAATATGAACGACCACAATTTTCCCTAGTGCTCATGGAATGTTTAACAATGCTGTGAAAGATGAAAGTGGTAGTTATGAGTGCTCATTAGCACTTCAGAATTACTTAAGTAAGTTAAGTTCATGAGTTTTGTCTCAAATGGAAAACAGTAGGTTTAGATCAAGGTTGTTGTGGCCCAGGAAATACTTCTACAGAATGAAGAAACAGAATTGGCTTGAATGATTTATAAAATGCGAGGGTTTCATTCCAAAATATCATTCATATACCCAGAAATCTACTTGGCCAATCTAATCCAGCAAGGAAAATGAACATTACTAATCTATGAATAAAGATGGGAAGTAATTCTGCAGCAGATTCAGACTGTACTTGCCCATAGGTGACAAGTAACAGGTCCGGAGCCTTTTTACACATCTATTAGGTTTGTATTTACCCTGGGTTTAGTAGATTAAATGTTGGGACAAGGAACACCATGATAATCTCAATCCTTGAAGGAAGCAATCATACTGACAGCTATTTACCACACTGAGAGTTAAGCACATCCTTCCTCTGTTATAACATCTACTGATGGGAAAGAGGGAGGAAGCCAACACCAGAAGCAAAGACAGACCAGAAACCCCAAAACTCCAGTAGATCCTTGCTCCTTTTGATACAGTGCTAGTCCAGGGGTATGAAAAGAATAAGGTATAAATGGGATATATATGAATGGGATGTAACAAAGACTGTCGTCCTGTGCTCCCAGCAGCCACACTAAGGGTTCAGTCACCATGGACGATGTTCCAGGTGGTTCACTGCAGCTCCTGTCAGTAGCCAAGTGGCCATCGGACACGTCTGAAGTGCAGTGACCTTGGCTTGTGTGAGCAAAGCCAGTAGTAAAAGTAAATGGAAGTTATAATGAAAGGTGTGTATTTTTAGAAGAATTTGTAGTGTTTGGACTCCAGCTTTAAGAGTATTTTATAAGCCAAAAATCCGTTCCTTGGTTCTGGTTTGTTGATTAAATATACTCGTTACCAGGACCTTCAACCAGGAAAAAATTTAAAGAAAACTTCACTGAGATATTATCAGCTTCAGCTGCAGCAATGAACAACTAAAACATAATACCTCTTCAGATGTCAAGTTGTTTCTACTGACTGCCATATAATCAACATGTTAAATTCAGGCACTTCTTCAGGCATAGTTATTTGTGTGATATATACAGATCAATACCTATTGATTTTATAATCTTGATTCATCTCTATTCAGTGATTCAGTTTCACATCATCTTATTTATCAAGCTCCTCTCTGTACCTTTCCTTCCAAGCTTTCCGATGCTGCCAGGCCACTCAAGCAGGGTCCCACCACAACCACCCCTGTTGGCCTCTGCACACAAGTTTCAGTGGGCACGTGCTTGGTTGCATCCCAAGGAGTTTTGCATGCCTAGAGCTGCCACAAGATACCGAGGGTTGTTAAGACGCAAGGATAAAATTAATAAACTTCCTTTGCTAATGCCACAACCCCACTGTCCCTGCTGGATTTGGAGCCACCTCACAGCTTTCCAAGGAAGCTTTGCAGCTAATGCATCTGGGCCATGCCTTCAAGCTTCCCTCTGTGCTGGTTTATGAGGATATGGAGTGGGGAAAATTTCCCCACTGAATAATAAAATTTCTTCTGATTTACCCCTGGAGGTTTTGGGACCCGAGCTGGCACCCAAAGACCTTCAGCAGCAGAGCAAGCAGAGTAGCTGGCACGAAAATCCCGACGATGACTGATTAACAGTGACCTGCTTGACATATTAGAGGAAACCAGTGCCATTGCTACTGCTGGCAAACGCATCAGGGAAATCCTGTTAACTTCACTGCATATATGCAAATGATAGTGGATTAGAGTGTGTTGGTGAGGCCACTGCTCCCACTAAGACCCCACCAGTTGGCACCAGAAGAAATTGTGTCTGGACGCACTAGAGATGACCCAAATAGACTGAATGGTGATTTAGCAATTCAGTTCTGCCTAAAGTTCCAGCTCGATGGGGCAAACCCAGTCTCTACCGCTGTGCCTGCTACTGGCAGGCTGCATTCCTGCTGACAGCCCCTCCGGCAGCACCGCTGTGGCCTGCGGGAACAGGATGTGGAGCAAAAGTGGTTAAAAACCATCAGCTGAAATTCGTGTGATGAATGAATTTAAGGCAAACAGGAAAACTTCTTTATGTTGAAAATGCCCAGCAAAAAAAACCCCAAAAACTTGAACTCTGCTCCAATGCAGATTTCAAAATGTTTTTGCAGAAGGTGCCGAGGGGAGCTAGGATGTACTGCATCGTGAAATGGGAGTTATTAGGGCAAATGCCTTCTGGAAGGAAAAAAAAAGGGTTGATGAAGACTAAACAACATTTCAGGGGGGCTCAAGCAAGATAGAAAGCATGGACTAATTACAAAATAAGACCTATCACCATGCAAAAATAAATGACTTCATAAATAGCTTTAGAGATCATGTTAAAAGCACCTAGAGGAACAAAAAGATGTTGTGCTAAAAACAGGAGATCTAAAGAGCTGTTGTTACACATCCATTACATTTTCTGAGCTGTCTCATTTACTTTTTGAAGTTCTGTATACATGATACAGCAAGGCAAAACATTTTATGTACCATAAGAAATTTGAAACAATGTTTAATGTTCAGAAGATAAAGTTAACAAAACTACACTTGAGTGGCTTTTTTATTTCTCTATTTTATGACCTTTCAAGATCTCAGAGTCAAAGGAAACAAGAAGGAAGGATAAGCAACCATACGCTCCTGCTTGCTTTTTCTACATTGCTGATCAGAGCCCAAGGCAGAAATCATTATAAAAAATGTCTTCTTTTTAGTGTCTAAATAGGAGCTGTTGAAACACTGATGGCACAACGTGTTTCGGGATGGAAAGCATTTGTTCCTCTAACGTTTATCAACGGGCATATGTTACATGATTTTGTGATTTTTCTCCCTGAAAATACGGAAGCCCATCATGTCTTTACAGCCATTTGGAACAGTTTTTCTGCTGTTTCTGCTTTTTCTAAACCCAAAACTAGCTACAACTATGAATACCAAGAATTATTTCAGCAGGCAAGTCAGATTTTCTCTCCCTCCAGACATCCTTAGTCTCCTCATTGCAGACCTCTTGACGACATTGATAGCAAGAATTACTGAATATATTGGGCAGTGACACCCCACAACTTCCATTCTGCAGGATGCCAAAATGCTCGTGATGCAACTGCCATGAGACATCGACGCTACAACGCACACACCCACCCACAAAATCCCCTTTCCAAGCTGGATACCCACTTCAGATGGAAACAGGAGCCATGCATCAGTTTGTGTTGGGAAGAGAAAAAAGCAATGTATGAAAAGTTGCTCATTATCCTTAGAAGAAGAAGGCAACTGCAAAAAAAAAAAAAAGAGTAAAAGTGATGGAAGATGGATGTGAATTTTAGAGCATGGTGTAGTTTGTTAATTATTGGCCTAATGAAGAAAAAATTGACACCTGAGTGGCATAAGCTACATCGAAGCTCACATCCTGCCAAATCTACATTAGATGGAAACAGGTGCTTAGTTTAAACTGTCACATTGCTACTATAAAAACCTTTCACAGTTGTACGTCTATGCTAGTGGTGAATAGAGAGTCTGGTAGAAAGTAAGCAATTATTTCTGCTGGTTTCAGGAGGAAGATGCAAAAATAATGGCAAGAATATAAGCAATGTTTTAGAAAATGTGTTCCACAAAATATCTCAAATGAGTAATCATTGAACTTTTAAAAACCCTAGTATTTTCTGTAGCAATAAGGACTATATTCAAATATATTTTGAACATTTCTTAATGTGTTTTTACGATGTTTGTTGTTACCCTCAATTGACAGATTTTTTTTCTTTAAAATAGAAGTTTCAATGGGATGTCCTCTATTACAATCCTGCAGATTTAATATCCATAATTCAGAGACAAGTCTAAACAAATT
This sequence comes from Aegotheles bennettii, assembly GCA_013398125.1. Classification (NCBI taxonomy): domain Eukaryota; kingdom Metazoa; phylum Chordata; class Aves; order Caprimulgiformes; family Aegothelidae; genus Aegotheles; species Aegotheles bennettii. Next base: position 12,097 of record VZRW01009238.1, read on the forward strand.
CAAAGGGATTTTAGGTGATAGAGATCTGCATCCCAAGTTGACCTGGTCAAATTTGTTTCTGGTGTAGCTTCACTGAACATTTCAGAGCTCTTTTATTTGGGAAGAATTTGCACTTGGGTGGATTTATTCCAAACTCTACAACGTTTAACTCTCCAGGGAGCTCACGTCCTTCACAACTGAACAGGCAAAGAGCTTGGGGATGGAGCAGGGAGCTGGTGAAGTGAGTACCACTACCTCCAACCGGGAACACATTGGCCATGTAATGTAGTTGGTTCTGGCATTAGTGTTCCAGGTGGATGTGGAGTTAGTATCTGAGCCCTTCAGAAAAGATATTTAATGGCACACCAGCCCTCTGAAATTTCCCAAATCTGAAAGAACACCTCCGTACACGTAACCGTTACATGGGTTCAACACCAACCTGGGGAAAGTGTCACCTCCTGAATCACAAGGGATGCTTCCAGTAACATCAATATTTTCCCAGGAGGTCCCCCAGCCAAAGCCTGCCTTGGCTTGGAAGATCTTCCAGGGCTGTAGCACAAGGTGGTATGGCTGGATACCAAGTCAAGGCATTATTTTATTTTGTTTTGGTTAGCAGAGTTGATATTTGGTCAAAGGCTCCTAGCTGTGAAACAATGAGGAGCTGCCAAATTCTAAGCTAAATGTTGTACGTTCATATCCTGCTACCACTAACTCCATTATGATTAGTCAGGAGTGAACTTAGACGGTTCAGAAATAAGCTTTGGATAAACATCCCCAAATTTTGGATGCTTATCTGAGCCTGACCCAAACCCCCTGAGTATGAAGAATTGAGCTGGAAATCTGGCAAGAATGTTAATTTCCACACTTCTCATTTCTCTCTTGAAGGCTATATTTGCAGTTTAAGAAATTTTCTTTAATTGGAATTAGCATAATACATTATTTCCCTGTGGTAAAAACAGCTTTTCTGTAGTTATTCTGCCTGTCTGGATTTTGTCCAAGGAAGTACAAAAGGGGATGAAAGTGAACACAAAAATCCAAAGTAAATAAGTGAACCAAACTCTTTAAACCACACAAATGGGTGGATTCTGCTTAAGACTTCCCCAAAAATAAATTACTTGGTCCAATCCTGAAACAATGCCCTTTGGTTTTAACAGTGCCTCTGTACGAATGCCAGCCATACCCCTTTCACATACATTTGATAATAATTCATGCTTTTGGGCATTTTTTGCCCCTTCTTTTCTGGGGTATATCACTGCTTCAGATGACATCATATTTAATTTCATTTGTTATCAACACCTACAAAAACACTGTGCCAAGATATGTGAAATCTGTGGGGAGCTTGGAGTAACAATCCATGGGTATTTGACTCTCCAAAATTTAAAGGTTAGGAGCCGCTGACTCCATTCATATACAAAATACTGTGATGTTTGCTGTGAAAATGCAGTAGTTAAGCAGCCAATGGAGCCTTCAGATGAGGAGAACTTTACATTCAGGTTGCACATAGGAGACCCAATCTGCCACTGCCAAGACCCAGCCTATGCAGGTGTCAACCCAGCTGCTAGAACTGACCCTGCTTCAGACCCCGGATTCAGCTGGGCTGGAGACTATCAACTGAAAACCTTGCAAACACTCAAAGTGGTACTTTCCAAATTAGCTTCTTTGCAAATCAGCTGGCTATACGAGGTGCATTTGGAAGGATGTGAGCAACCTTCTCAAACCCTTTCCAGATGCAAAGCTTGGGAGGTGGTGTTAGCACCCAGCTGCTGGCCTGTTCTCCTGCCTCTCTTCTCAAGCACTTCTGGGTCCCAAGGAGAGAGCTAAAAATAGCATCAGTCTGTGCACATAGGTCTAAGCCTAGCACTTGTATATATCTCTACGAACCCGAATGTTTGCTCACGTTTAATAATTAGTAAAATCAATGAAAATGAGTATTGACAGAAATGCGTTACCCAACGCTCCCAGGGAAGAAAAGCAACGCCAAGTGCTATTCCATAAACAGCACGCTCGGTACTCAGAAATAATCCCTTTCAAACTCGAATCCTGAATATCACAACCACACCACCAGCTCGGGCACCGAAACAGAAAACCAGCCTGGATTGTCCCAGCTCCTTATCCGGGGGAGATCTGGGCAAGGTGCCGGCAGCGGCGGAGGGCTGGGCTGCTCCTCCCTGCCCAGCCGGGACGGGGCTGAGCTGCCTGCCCCTTGGGAGAGGAGAAAATGTCATCCAGCCCAAACACAAAGGGCAAGATGGTATCTCGGCACTGGTGTGGGTGAAGTCATACACAGGGAAAAATATATTTAGTTATTCCTGGGCAGAGTCCCCAGGAGGCTGCAGATCTGGTCGGGTACCGCCATCGCCTGCTTTGCCTTCCCCAGAGCCTAAAGATCCATGTGAGACCCTCACAAGGGTGAACCTCCAGAGCTCTGTGGGAAGGGACCCGAGACTGTTTGCACTGCTGGGGACATGCCAAATGCCACCAGAGAGCCCCTCTCTTCAAAACACGGCAGAAATCCTGACCCCACTGAGGGCAATAGAAAAACCCTGGCTGCCTTTAGACAGAAGGGTAACAATTCAAATGTTTGTTTAGCAGTCAGAGAAGGAACATTACCTGGTGTACAGCCCACACTGCTTTGTGATAAACATGTTATAAAACAGGTATTTACACAGAACTCTTATTGCTTACGGTGGGGAAATCATCACACAAGGTGGGTTTGGGTGTTTTTAACATGCCACAGGAGAGCACAGGCTGGAGGATGGTAGCTGTTCTGCACTCCTGGCTCAGCATCCTGAATTCTGGTCTCTTCTGCTGTTTCTTCACTCACGTTACAATTAATTTTACAGTTGAACTCATCAGTTGGCATTAGCCAGTGTCACTCTATTTAATAGTGTTGTAAAACAAACAGCCCAGAATAGTTTGTCACCGCAGCCATGTACTTTGTAAGGCACAAGTCTGAATAAATATATAATTGTTCACACCCTTTCAAAAGTGCTGGAACAGGAACATACTGAACCAAAAGCACTGATTTATATCTCAAGCAGTACTGACTCCAAAGTAAGAGTGAAAATGTAGGTTAGATGGATAGTGGGTGCTACAAAGAGTTATTGCTCTGTCATTTTACACCCTGGAGTGCTGTGTGGGGTGGGCAAGAGCTGGAAGCAAGACAGGATGGACAACAGCCACCTTGAACGCCTGGACTGGAAACAAAGGACAGTCACAGCTCTTCATACTTGGCTGAAAATACTGCTTAAAACCATAGTTCACAGTATGAGGCAAGATGAAGGGGAAAAGGGCTATCTCTCAGAAGCTCCTCTACTTTTCTGGTGAGACAGGGAGTCCTTCCAAAAACACACCCTGGAGCACCAGCTCTGCGTGCAGTGTCTGTGTGGCTACACAGGACTGCATGGTTAACTTCACTGCATCAACAAAATCAGCTGAAAGGACCCATTGGATTTGGCTGTATTAATAAAAAGAAAGTTATGGATCCACGCTGGCCACAAGGAAATGTCAGCAAGTGGCTTGAGATCCTGTCTCCTGGATTTCTCCTGCATAGGCTGGGAGAGCAGAGAGGATTATTTCTGGGCAGCCCTCTTGGGTTCAGCAAGCTGAGTTTTAATAAATGAGCAAAAGAACAGGCTATCCATGTAATTTTTGTTCATCTATAGAAGTAACAGTATCAGTAGATATTCTGTGATTTACTTTGTGAAATTCATGTGAAAAATAATAATTAGACATTGCACTATAAACCCTCATTTCCCAACACTAAGCACCAAACCAAAGCACTCGTGTTTAAAGGACTTTGATTCTATTCTTAATGTCAAAATACTAAAAAAAAAGAGGTAATTTCAGTAGGGAATTATTATGGTCAGGTTGTGAGAGATTCACTCTGATGTACTCCAAATGATGTGTTAAACGAGGATTTCCAACACAGCCTGTAGCAGAGAGTTTGTTTGGAGTGACGTTTGTTGTGGCACCAGTGGTCTCTATGAAGATGAATTTATACATACACTTAGAGCACCTGCCTGTGGAGGTGTTGCAGATAAGTTCTGCATGAGCAGATGACAACAGAAATTTTGCAAACAGTCTCAAACTGAATTTATGCTCCAAAATAGCAATGGAAAGGTTGTCTGTAGCACTTTCTCCACTGCTTTCATGAAATGTATGCAGCCGGAATGTCAGTTTTTGTTATTAAACATTACATGGTGATTTCTTCAGCAAAGGATTGTCCTTTAGTAAATCAGCCCACATCGCTGTGGTTGCTTGCAACTTGTTTAACTTCGGTCGTGCAGGTTTTGCAGAACAGCTTCTCTTTGCTACGTGATTGTGAGAAGTGACATTTATAAATGAATATAATGTTTGAAATTGTATGCAGACCTATTTAAGCACCAACATCTACTCAAACAAAGCTCTGATACTCAGAGATTAGCAGAATACTGATAGAAAGATAACCTACACGAAGGCTGAGTAAGAAGCAATGATGGATGTGCCCACTATTCTTTCAGCTTTGTTAAGGAAGCCTTCCCAGTGAAGTCACTTCTTTACCCTGAAAACATTTAGCTCCAGTTTTACAGCCGAGTGTCTTCATATAAATATGACAACAACGTCCTCGTCAGTCCTGGAGACCAATGCCACCTCCGTTTGTGGTCACAGCTGGAGCTGGGGATCCCTCTGCTGCTTTGCCACCAGGTCTCAGGATCGGGACCTTTGGTTTTAGAGTGTTTTTATTCTTCTCTGGAATAATGGAAGTGTATAAAACTCTAATCCTGCCGGGTGAGAGAAGGTTTCCCTATTTGCATTTCTTCCTTACCTGCAGACACACCACCCTCTGGGGATGACCTGGGACCTGCTCGGGCTCTTTGAGAGGTTGGGGCAGGAGGTGTGTGGGGTGAGCTCCCACCCAACGGTGGAACCCCAGCCCCATGGCATGGGCCAACTGCCAGCCTCTGCTCCTGCCACCTGCTCCCAGCCTCTCCATAGGGCCGGCTCACTACCTAGTTGTAGTGAGGCTGGTGTTGGTCTCTTCTCCTGAATTGCTAATGACAGGACAAGAGGCAATGGCCTCAAGTTCCCTCAGGGGAAGTTTAGGCAGGATATTAGGAAGAAGTTCTTTACTGAGAGGGTGGTTGGGCACTGGAATGGGCTGCCCAGGGAGGTGGTGGAGTCACCGTCCCTGGGGGTGTTCAAAAAACGGGTTGATGAGGCCCTTGAGGCCATGGTCTGATGGTCTGATGGTTAGGAATATGATGGGATAAAGGTTGGGCTTGATGACCCTGGAGGTCCCTTCCAAGCATAATGATTCTATGATTCTATTGTCTCGAGCCCTGGGAAGCCAGCGCAGGAACCTCATTTGACAGGAAACTTGAGGGTTTTAAGGTTTGTTTTTTGAGAATTCCTCTGCCTGAGATGGCTTCTCACGCACTGGTGCAAGCGTGAGCTGTGCCTGGGAAACGGGTGGGGAACATTGCAGCACTTTCCCTCATGCACCCACCCAGGCACCCATCTCCTCTGGCTGCATCTTACAGCTTCCAAGCTTGCTACCCCCTTGCCTGGCTCCAAACACCTTTCCAAGTTTGCTCACCTGAGTTTGTGGTTCCAAATCTTACTTGGCCTGGTGCAAACTGCCTCTGCAGGTGAGGGAGAGAACAGGCCAAGTTTCCCAGTCAACATGGTCCTGGCATTGCCCCCTAATCAGACCAAACCTCTGCTGAAAGAGTAGCTCATCTTCTGCCACGCTTTCCCTTCCCTCTCACACTTCCCAGGCACACCTGCCACCATCCTCCCTGAAGAGTTTGGGAATTTTCCAGCCTGTCACAATGACCAGGACACCAGCAGGGTGCTTTCCACCAGACTCTTTGCCAGTTTCTAAAGCCTGAGAAGACAGACTCTAAGTGGAAAGAGAAACATTTTGCTTTTACACTTAGACAGTCCCAGCAGAGGTGGCTGCTGGACCCTGGTGACCACAGCAGTGTTTGTATGGTGAGCAGCTTCCACCAGTGCACAACTTCAAGTGGTTTCACAAACACCCAGCAATGGCCTTTATGCTAAACCCAGCTGTGTCTGAGTAGCCTGCTCAGTTTAGCTGATATCCAAGTCAAAAGGCAAGCAAGTCTTAACTTCCCAAGTGCTTTCTTTGCTTTCAAATGCTTTTTTTCTTTTTCTTTACTGGTTTTCCATTGTCTGGCATTTACAATGTACCCGCAGAGGTAGAAAGGCCTATATTTACCTCCCTTTCCTATCAAAGCTTCTTTAAACTAAAGGCACAGTGCTGTTTCCATTTGGAAAAAATTTTGTACAAGCCATTTACAAGGCCTTTACAAGCCATGGTATGCCAAGACCTCTCCAATTCCCAATTTACTGAGTCTAACTGGCATGGAGATGGAAGGAGATCAACCATCCCATCCAAATACCAGCTGGAGGATGCGGTCACCACCACATATGGACAGCAAAGCTGCAGGTAGGGAGAGGGAAAGCCCAGGAGATGGTGGAGGCAGTGAACCAGTTGGCAAAGAGGACCAAAATCAAAAAAGTTTGCTACACTCCAGAAGTCATCTTGCTGGGACATGCAGACAGCCTGGCTTCTGCTGAAGCAGGTTGTGAGCTACTAACAACTGCTTCAAATCATCTGGATGGGATTGATGGCAGAAGGAACAAGTATACTCATTAAGTCCTAAATACCTATGAAAAGATATATTGGAAAATATGTATCTCTACAAATAATGATGTTAATCTCTTCAAACTTGGGTACCATTTACTTCTTAGCTTGCTCCCACTTTCACTGCTACTGGTCCCACCATCTGATACATAAATGATCTTCTACTGGGGAGGTTCAGTCCCAGCTTTGCACAATAAGTCATCATCTTATGGCCTCAACGGGGACAGAAACCCAGAATTTGCTGCCATTTACTGTTGGCCTGGTGAGGTCTCTTGTCCTGTGAGCATCCTGCACTGCCAAGCCAAGGCAGCACCGAGGACACAGGCACTACGTGGGAGGGTGGAGAATATTCAGGTACCCAGTCCAGCTGGTTCTTTGAAAATTAAAGAATTAATATCACTTGGAAAGATCTTAAACTAAAACAACGCCACATGGGAGAGAATGCAAGAGGAGTAGGAGGTGGGAGAGCATAGGGAGCAGCAGGAGAAAGGCCAAGGGGCTACTTGGAGAGAGTAAACAGGGCTTCCCCGGAGCTGGGGCAGGCTCAGGACAACTCCTGGCTGCACTCGATGGCTTCACAAACACCCCGGTGCAATACACAAGTGTAATATAAACCCCAGCTCCTCAAGATTAACAATGGCTGGGAAATAATGTTATCGCTCCCCATTACACTTCAGGAGCCCTTCAGAAAAAGTCCCCAAAATTCCCATGGGCTTTAAATAAGGGTGAGGTTTTCCCCTGGTATCTGTCCTCCTTTCCTCAGAGATCTTATGTCCTGCACACATCACATCACCTTAATCCTTGCCCAACCATGCAAGAACCCAACCTTTTGCCCAGTAGTCTTACTCTGCATGGAGATGAAATGAGGGGATCTGGGATTTTCCTGCTGGGTCAAACCCCAATCTCCTTCCTCACAGGGAGTCAATTTAACTACACATCACCGTGCCAGACGGTGACTGTTAGTACCACCCAGTTTCATTAGTTATCAAGGGCTAAAATTGCACTTCCAACATTCATCAATCAGTAGGAAAAAATACGCATCAAATTAAAACTCCCAGCAAAGTCCAGCACCTCAGGGCTTTTTCCTTTTACAAGTGACATTTTCCTCCACTGCAAACAGAACTACTTGTGCAGGTGGTTTTTAAGCACAAACAGCTGCTCCATGGAAATACAGTCAGGGAAAATAATTCAGAAAAACACCCAAAGACAAAGCCATGGGTGTGGAGCAAGAATCCGTACTGCCCTGATTCCCAGGGAAATATAGGAAGGGAAGTGAAACCTCAGATATAAGCAGTAAGTGGAATTTCCATTGCACTGATCCTAATAAACACGCTGGTTTTAAGGGAAGAATAATGGGATCAAGGGACAAGAGCGAGCCAGTCGGTATTGCAAGGGAAAGAGTGGCTGAGGGGTACAACTTGTAAAAAGCTACTTCATCTTTCAGTGTCAGAACAATGCCCGGGTGTATGTTAAGCTGTGTTATCAGTGAGGGAAGCAGAGCAAGGCTGGGATAAACAGCACCAAATAGCCAGGGTTTTGTGGTCATGATTTACTCCTGCCTTTCCAGACAGTTCCTCCTTTCTTCTTGCTTCGTTTCAATCTGTCCATCTTTTAAAAGGTCCTACAGGCAGTAACTGTTTTTAGCACTGCTATCATCATTCTAGTGACCAACGCAACATTCTCTGGCTATATAGTATGAAGAAAAATAATAATCTAAGTATTTATATTGTGTCCAGACTGCGAGGTGACCTACCCAAGGCCACAGATGAATATTGCTGCTCTTTTCTTATCTCCCCCTTTGCTCTGCAATATCCCCAAATCCCTCCACTGCTTCTCTTCTCTACATCCCCTCAAGCAAAAACCACTGTCCTCACTTACAGGGCACTTTGTGCTTTATCCCCCCGTGGTGTGGGCCATCACCATGTAGAAACACAATGTCAGCTCCCCTTCCAGTAACAGACCGCAGAGGCGACTCTTGAAATGCTGTTTTCTCCAGCCCTGCCCTCCAGGTGGAGGATGCTCTCCCTGCAAACACCCCTAAAGCTATTTCACCGGGCTCCTTCCAACTCTCCTTCAGATTCCTCTTTGAATTCAGAAGGATTAATCTCATGGTATGCTACAGCTGCTGTCAAGATGACAAGGCTTGGTTTCCTCCTCTCTTACATGACTCCACTGATGCTCTTTGTAAGGTCCTAAAGCAAGAATCATCTCTGTGCCCTTTATTCCCCATCCATCACAAAGGTCTCCTGGCTTCTGCTGTGGTGAAAACCCCAAATGATTTTGAGTAAGGACTAAAATAATAATTCATTAACCATTTGTACACATAGGATGGTTATGATCTCAGCTAATAAGGGCAGGCCTGGTGCCACATTCCTACCTGAACACGTGTAATGCTGTTGTAACGATGACCCCAGAATGTTACCCATTACTTTTCCTGGTGTGTAAAATACTTCACATGAAGACATGAAGATGGAGTCTCCACCTTGAGAACTGCATTCCAAGAAGATGACACGAGCAGGGAAAAGGTGCAATGAAAGCCAATCTGATGCTGGCAGACACACAAGTAACTTGTTAGTTCTGCCATTATTTTTCCCTTTCTCTATACTCCTATTGTGCAAATGCTCTTTGGAGACAAGGACTTTGCAACAGGATAAGCTCTTTTATCAAACCAAACAGACCAGTGGTATCCCAACCTGGGAAGGACTGAGTGCCAGATAGCCCTGGAAGTGTGTAATCCTTGCAGCAGACAAATCAATAGCAAAACCTTAAACATTCAGGAACAAAGAATAATCAATTGCAATATTAACGTGCTGCTAAAATGATTAAAGTTTGGTGTTACACATATTTTCAAATGCACTGACACTTCATTCTCACAAAGGCCAGCTCAGTTATGTTTGATTTGTATTCATATCCTATAATGTGAATATATTTGCTCAAAATTGCTTAGTAGTAAATCACCATCACAGAAATAAGCTTATATTTATTTTTAGTACTCATGAATTGCATGGTATTGGACCACTATATATTTAACACCTCTGAAGAAATCCAACCGTAACTTTTGAAAGCAACACCTTTATATATCATTATGGACATTGTTTCCTTAACAGTTAATCACACACTCTCTGATCATGTGACTTTTACCTGAAGAGAGAAGAATGAATGACTCTTTAGCTTGAAATGAAAAGTCCTCTACTTGACCTTTCAATGTGAAAAACCACATCGGGCCGGGTCCTGAGGATGCTGAGCACTCTTGGCCATGCACTGAGGACCCTCGACTCCCACCGAAGCTGACAGAAGTTGAAGGCATTCAACAACTTGCTGGATCAAGCCTGTAATCACTAAAAGCTCTCTCAAGAGTGATATAAATACGGACAGTCACTTCACAGATTTAGTCCAGCATTAGGGTTACTTTAAAACCAAAGCTGTCGGAGAAAATATTGGATCTATGATATGACTTTGAACCCAGGTCACTAAAATCTTTCCTGACGCAGCATCTTCTTTGGGATTCTTAAGAAAGCTAAACCTGCAAAGACAAATATTATGGCAACAAAAATAAATGCGTGAGTTTTTAACCTTTTCAGGGAAAGTAATTCCTTTATTGGCTGCAGCTAAAACTTCCTACCTTTCTTTCCCTTTTTGTTGTATCTGTGAGTAATTTCTTCAGTCACATTGTTTAGAAGAAGTGAAGTTATTCGTAATCATGCCTTAAGAGTATGTACACAAACTGGACATCCTAATAGACCACTATGTATTAAATTCCTGATTGTTTGACATAAATTCTCTCTCTTTCTTTTACTCAGACAGGAAGCTTCCCATTTATTTACGAATAGGTTAAGACCCTAGTCATGTTCCTAACCATGTTCCTAAGTGCTAACATATATTAAGTAAATTTAGAGCCTCTTCTGCATAGGAAACAAATTAAACTGGTTAAACATGGAGAAAGACTAAATGTAATCTATCTTTTGTCATGTTTATGATATCGGAACGCATCTTATATGAATGTTCCAATTTGGCTGTTACAGCAGATGGGTTGCTTATGATAAACCACAACTACAGACAGAGAATGTGATAATATAAATCATAAAGAAGATAAATAATGAAATTCTTTGAAATAACACTGGTTAAATATTTAGACATTTGGTTTCTAAGCTTGCTTGCGCATATGAAATAGTATTCTCTACTGATGGAAAGAAATGCTCTCAACAATAATCGTATTGGGCCAACAATGTCTATGGGACTTATTTGCATTTACAGATCTCTTTGGATTTATATAAAATTTGCATACACAAGGAAGACACTTGCTCTCAGGGGAATAGTCTGATATGGAAACCTGCATAAAAAAGTAAGGACAACCTGTGACTGAGCTGTTCTTCCTTAGGTCAGGGCACACTGGAGCACTGTTGTTTTCTCCTTTGTGCTTTGTGTAAAGTACAGAAGTCTGGGGGAAAAGTGAAGTCTTGACTTCATCCTCCGTAATTTATAGATGGCCTAGCTGAGGTAGGTACCAAACCTCAAAATTATTAACAAGTAGAATTTAAATTTTCCAATTCACAATAGTCCTGGAAACCTGATTTCTACCAGTAGCTTAAGAAGGAAGATTCTCTCTCTGGTGAGGGAGACACGCAACTGAGCTTACAACTGCACCAAAGAAAGTAATCCACTTCTCACAGATTTTATTTTTACTGGAAGCTTTACACTTTTCAAAGGCAGGTATCAAAACCAACTTCCCCTTAGAGAGAGATTAGACTTCTTGAATGCAACCCTCATCCTCACCTAGGTGTTTATAGGAAAATGGGTGAACTACCCTCAAGAAATTAATCTCTTTTTAAACCAATGATCAGTTTCAATTGCTATTTGAATTGCTATCTTGGTGTTTCAAATTTAAATACCACTTGTGTATTTTGCTTGGTGAGGGCCCAGAAGAACAAAACTTGAGCATTCAGCAGTTAAACCAAAAATCATTTACGTACTGGGTTAGAAAATGGAGATAACCTGTACCTCCTGAAATAAAAAGGATGCCTGCCCTGGCTTTATTCAGAGTAGATCGAAAACTTATGTTTTTCTGAGTTTATCATGAGACACACATAATGTTACATATTTTTTTGTTAGTTCCATTTAATCCCTACAGCAGTGAAAGCAACTAAAGTGTTCATTAAACATAGATACTGATATGTTCACAACGGCATCATTCCTCTGCCCAAATCCTGGCATGACTTATGTCCTACAGATCAAAGGGCCACAAGGGCAACCCACAGCCAAGTGCACACAGCCAATATTCCCCTCCCAGGAACTGACGCACGATTAAATGCACAGAAACTGGAGCACACGTGGTGCCCCTTCTTTTTAAATTAAGGATCTTGCCTTTTTAAATGAAGTGATTATGATGAGGGCAGTGGGATTAAGAGAGGACCGGGGCCTTTTGTGCAGGTGGTTTCCCTAATAGGAGACTTTCTAGCCAGAGAGCACTATATATTCTTCAGGCTCAAAGCTAAACTTCTATTAAAACCAATTAATTCATTGAACAGGCTTGTATCGCTTTACAGTGCCCGGGCCTCTGCTTAAAAGAAATCAATTGTATGAGTACAGCTGAGAAATAACCACTATAATAGATGTTTTAGCTCTTGCTTTTACTTTTCTCTGATAGCCCTTAAGGTGGTCAGAGGTAAAAGCTAAAGATGCATTGTAGCCTAAGGGATGATTGAATGAAAAAATGGGGGATGGGAGCAGAGCTATGCTGATAGACCAATTTCCCACCACTGCAAGCCAGCGCAATTGATTGATGAATCCTTGCTCTGTCAAGAGGCAGCCCTTCAGATTTGATCACATAAATACTCATTCAACTCAAATTCTGCTTGACAAGCCTCAGACAGCTTTGTTCTGTCACAGATATCATTGGAAGGAAAATGCTCCATTAATCATCCTTAATTAACTTTACCATAGTCTGCTGGAACCAATATGTTCCCTGGCTAAATCCCTGCGACTTAGCTAGATTTCTGTAGTTATCAAATAGAGAGTTGTTTTTAAAGTTCCTCTCCCTTATTGCTGTTAACTACAGGAAATCTTTCCCTGCCTGTTTTCTAGGAAGTCACTTCCATTGATCAGGATGTGGTTTAATCCTTTGACGGTTAAGCTCCTTTGCCAGAGACACACAATTATACCTATTTCTGATTATAAAAGATTATTGTTACATCCACAAGAACTGCTAAGGTGTTTTGCTTCCAAAACCACCAGTTGTTTTCAGGCTGCAAGAAAGATTTGCAAACATCACTAAAAAAATTAAAAACTTATTAAAAGGGAATAAGAAGAAACACAATGGATTAGTTGGATTTTGAGGGCAACTAGAAGCAATAGCCAATATTTCAGTTGCAAAGTGGGTAGAAAGTGTGAAGATGTGCTCATTAGACTGGCATGCCACTACCTTTTCTCCCTCAGCAGTTCTGTTCTGTCGAGGAATTGGAGGAAGCCCTGGGACCATTGTGTTTACATTTTACAGATCCTCAGATCTCCTCATGGGGATGCTCCTGAAGCCCACAGAAATGCAGAAGCCCACAGAGTTCCCCCCATTCTTGTGTACTGTTACACTGATAATATTTATTTCTTTCTGACACCTTTCTAATGTTTTCTTTCAATGTGGAGGAAACCCTATATTCCCCAAGGATTTTACATGGGACTTGAGGGGTCTAACACCTTGCTGGATGGGGCCATGCTGCTCTAGGTGCTGCACAGAGGCAATGGGAGCAACAGACCCTGCAAATAAATCCCTTATTCTTTCACTCCCATTGACCCAGATACGCCCCTATGAAAGGATTTACTGAAGATGGGGGAAAGAAAATAGCATGGAAGCCATTTGATTAAACAGAAACAAGTGTGAGAACCTTCCTTTAGTGAAACAAAGCCTTATATTTGTTAGTCTTACAAAACCTTTCTCATATGAGCGGCCTTTATTCCTCAAAAACTGTATTACTGAGAGCATGAGAATGCTTAGGAGAACATGGGCTATCTATATTGCTAAACATTTGTGTATGAAGCTGGGTTCAAACGATGAAATATAACCTAAATTGTTGAGCAAATTTAATGGTAAAAGCCAATACTTCTTTCTGTAGATCATATTAAGGAAACAGTATTTAAAAGTAAACACTGCAGCACAAGGGGGGAGGTGTGTTGAGGATCATGCTCTACCCCCCTGTTTGTCAGAAATCTTCTGCTGGCTCCAGGGAGAAGTCGCTTTGTGTTATGCTCTCTACCAACCTTGGACTGTGGGCAATTTAATCAACGCTCCTCCTGACGGCAGCGCTGCTCCGTCGAAAATGGAAGTGACCATTTCAAGCTGTGTGCTCTGAGGAGCCAGCTGGCCTGCTTTAAAGTCTCTGAAAACTTGATATACTCATGTTTGCCTTACAGCACCGAATATACTAGTAATAAAGGCATCTTCTCAGGTTGTATGACAGAAGAAGGTAGGTGCATAAATGAGGGCTGCCGAGCCTTCGCACACCAGAGGATCAAACCAGAGAAGCATCAGCTGGCAGCACGATGGCAATGCATTGGGTCCAGAAATGAAAGATACCTAGGCAAAAAATGGTAACAACTTCTATCTTCTTGTCCTGTCCTTGGGAAGTTCTGGAGCCTGAAGAAACAGCCAAAGCTGGGACCTTTTCGACTAGCATAAAATTTTCTTTAGGGTTGGGTCTCTTTTGCCATCAATGCTCCTTTCCCTCTTGATTCCTTCTACTTTTCCCACACATTTGTCTCCAACACTTGCTGTTTTCTGCTTTATCTTCTCCCTCTTTAACCAACATTTTGCAGAAATTTCTCTCCCTAGGGAACAAATCTGCCTTTAGCTGCTCTCTCTCTGCTCACAAGGTTGTGGGTTAGGTTTCTCTCCCCACCTCAACACACAAGTGATCAGGGAGATGATGACAGAAAGACAACAATGGTCTCAGGAGGAAGTCTTCCAGCCATAGTCCCTGCCTAATTCTGCCTGGAAAACAACAATAAAACAGGTTTATCAGCACTAACCACGGTTCTGCTCTTAAAGCAGGTTGCAGGGAGGTGGGACCCCTAGTGATCCTCCTCCTTCCACCACTGGGATCCGTGGCTGCCTTTTTCTTTCTTATTCAATCTTGCCTCAAAATACAGCCATAATATAAACTGATGGGCAAAATGCAGAACTAAAAGAATGCTTAGATGCAGAAAACTTCAAAACAAAATAGAAAATTATATTACTTAGACCCCTATGAGAACGCCCAGTCCGTCTGTAAGTCACAAAATGAAATAAACAGGATCAGATGTATAGTGAAAAACCTGTAAATGTCCTTTCTCATTATGGAGGTCAAAGAATACATTAGTTATTTTTAACTAATGTCTTATTCGACCCCATGCAAACTTAAATCAGTTTGGGTCTGACTGATTCAAAGCTGTTCTCTGGTTCCCTGCTCTGCTGTAATAATTGACTAGGCTAGACTTTAGAAAGGTCAAAAAAGCAGCCCCACTTCATATTATTTCAGCTAATAACTCAGTTCTTAAATCAAAATTTAAGAACTAATCTCTCAAAGCACTATTTCCTCCCCCTCCATTAAATCCATATGTAATTTCAAATTAAATGATAGATGTTGAAAATCGTTACTTTTTGCCTAATTACTTTTAAGGTACTGGGGGACACAGCATGAGGGTTTGTTAGAAGATCTAGGATTCTCCAAAAAAATTGGAATTAAGAAAATCTCAGAGAATGCAGCAGTGACTAAAGAACCTCAGGAAAAAACAGCAGGCTACAGACAATATAAAGGAAAAAATAAGCAGACATATTGCAGCATCTAATGCAGGCCCAGAAATGGCTGGGAAGCAGATCTTCAGGGTAGGTGCAGTAGAGCTGATAGGAAGCTTGACAGCACAGATGAAACTTGTGAGTCACGACAAACATGCTGTGGGCTTCCTTTGAGTGGCAGACAACAAAGGCTTCAAATTAAGCTATCATCGCTCTCTTTAAGTATATACATTCCAGGAGGATACCAGCATATGGCTTGTTCAGTGCAAATCTAAGGACTGAGTCACGTCAACTGCTTAACATAAAAGTTAACTTGTAAATAACACATTTTTACGAAAGATTCTGCTATTAATTCATAAAACCCCCAAATCCAAGTGCTTTAATTTCATTACATTAGTTTGTGATGTTGTAATCACTCCCAAAAAAATAATTCTGTGTTCAGCATATTTTTGTTTCATTCTGCTGTCCTTATCTGACTCCGTTCAACAGAAAATTGGCCTTAATCCCAATGTAGGAATGCAAGATGAAGATCATTAGGAAGTAGGGCAGTGTTAACAAGGGCTGTCATTCCTCCAGGGTCATTATGGTCATATTTAAGAAAAAAGGGAGAGAATAGTAACTCCATTTGTACATGTAAGAAGAAGATTGCTTTGCCCTGGTGGAAGTCACCAGTAAACTTCTCCTGATTCCCAAGGGTGAGAGGACGTTTGGCCAAGCACATCTACGCACACATCTGGGGGACCCTTTAGGACACGCGTGGGTGCCACACACGTCTCCTTTTGCCTCAGCATCACAAGAACAGAGATTTCAAATGAAGATTAGTCATATGTTATAGTCAACCAGTTGACACAGCAGTGTTTTTTCTCCCTCCAGCTCTCCCCTTACATGCCCCAAAATGCTTTTCCTTTTTCCGCTTTCAAAGAGATTTTCTAAGACGCCAAACACTGGACTTTGACTGCTGTTTATGGGCTACTTATTTGGGGCTGCAATAAACCGTGAGTGGTTTGAGGTTGGCTCTTCAAACTGTAAATGCTCTTGGGTTTTGTGTTGTTTTTTCTGCTGAGGGAGCTTTTTCTTTCCCATTTCCCCGCGGTCGCTCCGCACTGGGCTTTGTTTGGCCTCTCGGTACAGCATTGTTTATTTGCACTAGCAGCGCCGGCCACGCTCCCCATGGACTGTTTGTCCAGTGCCCTGTGGAGCCTCCATGACTTTATTGTTGACAAGTGGTCGGTGGGATCCAAGTTTTTGTGGTTAAATTGTTTATTGATAATTACCTGTTAATTACTGCTGCTGCCAGCTTCCTATAATTTATCATAATCACTGTTTTTTCTTGCTCTTGGAAATGCACGTGGAAGAGGAGTGATAACAAGGAGGGCAAAAGAAGCAAGAAGGCCCAATTGTGATCGCTCCTTCCTGAGTTCTAAAATTGCATGATTTGATTAATTTAATGGCTGGCCAGCTCTTGTCAGTGTAACCCATCATTAAAACAAGGGCATCCCCTCCCTGGGAGCTGCCAGCTGGGGAATGCTCTTCTCCTGTGTTCCTATGGGGAATGAATTTGTTGTGAGAGCTCAACCTGACCACGCTTTCCCTGAACTGTGGACAAATGTAAACACTTCAGAAAGTTGGGGTTTTTTATAAAGGGCACAAAACAGTTTGCCACCATGTGTGAAGAAGGAATGTTTTTTAGGGATTTGGTTTTTTTGGTGAATTATTTGGAATCTGACTTACTCTGTGCACCAAGGCCTCACCATAGGACATCTGCAGTAAGACCAAGCAGTACCCTCAGTTGTGCCACTCCAAACATACTGGTCCAAGCCAGGATAAGCCAGCGAGCCACATTCCCCAGCTGCGGGATGGCTGCCTGGTGAATCAGGGAGGGAAGAAAACTGCCTGGGAAGAGACTTGCTCCTTGAGCATGGATGACTTTGGCCACTGGCTCTGCCTTCCATGGCTGGAGAGACTGCAGCTGGTTGGCTCTTCAGGGGGCTTCTGGTGGCCACAGGATTTCTCTTTAAAGACTGCAACAGAAACTAAGCCCATGTATTTAACTCCTTAAGTGCATTTCCATTCCCATGAACCCTGACATGTCTTAACCCTATGTTTAGAGCCACAGTGTTTGGTGTAAATACATTTTTAAGGGGTCACAATGATAACCCAGTATCCTTTCTGAGATGCTGCCCAGCGATCAAATTAACCCTGTTTAATAATACGGAGCATGAAAACCAGCACTATCAGCAGTCCTGGAAGGGATATGGAAACCAAAAGCAGCCAAGTACCAGGGGGTACCTACAGATACATTTTTGTGAACACATCATTCCAAACCATTAAAACTGCTCTACATACAAACCAAATGACTGCATTTCCATGTTTTGAAGAGTTTACACAGTTCCCCTTTTTAGAAACATAACAGCTGGGAAGGAACTATACCTTCATTTCCATACACTTACAGAATTTTTAGTCTAGGTTTACACGTTTCCTGGCCTAAACAATAGCCCCCCATCCTCCCATGCCATGTGCGCATCAGTCACTGCCTGGCACCGTCCCTCCGTGTGACTCAGGCTGTGTATAATTGTCCGGGCAACTCACAACAGTTTGTCATCATTGTTTGGTATTACTGAAGGCAGAAGTATTTATACGCACCCATGTATCCTACAAGTAAATTTACAAAAGCAACTGTCTCTTTTAATCTATAGCATGGCCAGTGTAAACAATAATTTGAAGGAATATTCAGATTTATTACGTTACTTGCTTAAAGATCAATGTTTAAAATGGATATATATTGCATTAATCCAAACATACAACAAATCATGAAGCTATTTACACAATAAATTTACAATTCCCATAGACACTTTAATCCTGTTTCTGCTTCCAAGGAGCGCTCTTGCCTGCACACACACACATCCACCCGCAAACACACCAGCACCCTCACAAAGTACTATTGTAATGTTAATTAACCTCATTTATAAACCGCCAACTAGAGCCCTAACCTCAGCACAAAGTACATTTAACCATAAAGATGTGAATTAAAGTCACATTAAGGGGAACGGACAAAAGCAAAGAAATTTGGCGTTGGGGCTGACGTGTGATCCTGATCTCAGCCCCTCTGCGACTCAACAGCATCACTTTGGGCTTCAATCCCACTCGTCTCACCTTCCTACGGCTAAATCATACCCCAAGTTATTTCAACTTCATTTCTGTGGTTTAAAATAATATCCCATTGACGTGGGATCCAAAACTCCTTCAGAGCTAATAAAATGTCACCCTGCCAAACTGAGACGCTACATGCCAACCTTTAGCCTAGTGTGAAATTTTATAACAGGGTTATAAACCCCTCCAAAAACGGGCCTTATAATGGAAAGGCTGACAGATCCTTGACTATACAGTTTCCAGGGGGCTTCTGCTTAATATACTGTATTCCTTCTCCTTGAAGATATTAATTTACTTTTTGAAATGTTCATTGCTAAGATTAAGCGGAGGGTTTTGAAATGTGTTCGCAGGCAATTTATGCAGGCACACAAATGTACTCTTCTCCAGATGTACAGAATACTAATTTGAAAA
This sequence comes from Aegotheles bennettii, assembly GCA_013398125.1. Lineage (NCBI taxonomy): Eukaryota > Metazoa > Chordata > Aves > Caprimulgiformes > Aegothelidae > Aegotheles > Aegotheles bennettii. The sequence goes on from VZRW01009238.1 coordinate 31,050, forward strand.
TGATTTATACGCCGTGCTACACTGTACATCCATCCCCTGCTCAAAAGGTTTCCCTCTGACACAACAGTGGGATCATCTCATATATTAACCCTCCGATAGCATTAGAAATTTGTTGAAAAATTTATGAGCGCTTCGGTCAATGGCATGGGCTGGAATGAATTTTGTGGATTTCAGCAAAATTGCCATGAAGGACAGAATAGACATAGAATAGACTGGTCAACAAGTGAATACACTGCAAAATAAAGGTCTATACATAGAGAATATGTACTTCTGTGGGAGGACAAGCAACAGGGAAGTTCAGAAAGACTGTGGAAAGATAGCAAAGTTACTAAATCCTTAGAATAACCAGTCCTTAAGCCAATGACTTAGTATTTGGCTGTGTACATGCAACATGCTGACCACCAGATCCCCACAGCAGCCCCCAGCTGCTGATCGCACTGAAAATGAAGGATCCAGCCAAGATGTAGTAACAGACCTCACAGCTGGCATTAAAATGAGCTTCTTACAGACTTACACATCACTCAGCATATGAAAATTTAGCAACACATATACCTTCAGCAATTAAAATATTTTTTAAATACATTTATATTATTACACTTCCCTCAGGAGCTCACTTTTCCTTTCCTCACTTGGTCCCCAGCTCCTCCACATGTAGGTGTTTGGATCTTGCTTGGACGTATGCTGTGTACACAGCAATGATTTTCCTGCTCAATATGACCAAAAAAGGCACGTGCTTGAAAACAATTTATCTCACCCTTTTCAAAGGAAAAGTCTTTTCTTTGAAGTGACATGGATTTCTATATTCACTATAAATACAGGAGTATAAAATACATCAGTGATAAGAAAACCCACTTGCCTTTGAAGGGTTGAAGGCATGGGAGAGGCGAGCAGGATTTTCTTCATTTTTGACCATAGTAAAATTCTCTGGGCTTTGCAGCCCCCACTCAATCTCATGTGGCCTCTTGGAGCACCATAAGAGAAATAGCACAGGACACCTGAAGACTCATTCAACACTTACAGGAGATGAGAGAGAGAATTTATGGATACAGTGGGTGAGATTTCTCATAGAATATAGGTTGCTTCATCTCTACCTCAACTTTATCAAAAATATACTGACAGCCAGGGTGAGCAGTTCCCACACGAGACAGAGAAAGCCAGCTATGTACACCATAAACACACAGCCCTAACTTGCCTTAAAGGAAAAGGGACAGAGAAAATCTCTGAACTCCCCAGGAATCCTCCTGTTGTTTAAATTGCACGTTATGCCATGGACCTTAAAAAAATTATTCCCCTGCTATGGACACCAAGGCTAAAACCATCAGTTCACCTGGGAAATTTGCTCCTCAGTGTTCCCTCCAGAGGACTGCTGCAAGTGATGCTTCTCTTAATGGTGCCCCCTCATTCCCCAGGGCACAGACCGAAATGCCTCTCCAAAATCGGTGTCTCAGGCAGCCTGGGGAGGTGGTACCAACCGTGCCAGACTCCCACAGCTGGCAGCTCCTGAAGGCACATGGGCACCCCACAGACATTGCCACACAGAGGATCCCATGGTCCCCCTGCTGCAGCCCTCATTCTGAGGCTGTGTAGACCTGGATAGTCCTGGGTCTGGGAACTGCTCTGCAGTCACGAGTAACAAAGTTCAAAGCTTTTCAGCTCTGCACGAGACCACTAATATTTTCTATTTAATATACTTGATTTTAGGGAATATCTCAAATTTTTGCGAAAGTATTTTAATGCCTTTTTGCTCCTTTATATGCTTTCTTCATCATTATTTAATCCCAGCTTGGCTGCTACCCGTAGAGTTGATGAAACATAGATATAGGAGCTTTTTCTCCTGAAATTATTTAAACTGGTTTGGAATGATCCTGGAATAGGTTCTACACAGGACTTTTAAAATTACTTCTCATTTAATAAAGTGGATGGTAGTAAAGAGCAAACAGTGGGCTTGGCTCTGCTCCCACTGAGCTCAAAGGAGTTTTGCTACTCTGATGAAGCCTCATCCTTTATCAGCAACCATAGCTCCACCGAGGCCATGAAAATCATTATTAAATCAATGAAGTATCTGGTAAAGAGCTGATTCACAGTATTTAATAGTAGTCAGATCACAAGCTACCTTTATCTTTCACCATAAAGATTTTCAGGCATTGCTAAACAGCATACTGCAAACACAGGACCGGGTAACTTTGCCAAAGAGTTGAATGTAATTATGATTTTAGCAAAGATATTTAATATATCCAGTGGCAGAAATTCAGTAATTTGTTCTGTCAACTGGGGAGAACAACTTCAGTAGAAAACTATTTCATCTGCCCCTGCTTGAGATGATATATTTTATTTGAAATAATTTCCTCAGCCTGTGTCTGGAGGGTGAAAGCTGACTTGTTCTTATTTATCTTTCTTTTGGGGCTGCATGAATTCCAGACTCATGAAAGTGAGCGACTGATAGCAGTTAAGCTAGGTAGAGCATTGGCAGGTGAGCTCAGAGCTTCCACTCTGCTGCCAACGTGTCTCCACTGCAGTCCCAAATACCTCAATATTCTAGGGAATAGCCAGCCTGTAACAGGCACTGCCACTTTTAAAACACCAATAACCATGATCTATGACTTGGATTTCCTATGGAATGGTGACTAGATTGGTTTCAAAACTACTTCTCCCCTACCTGCACTAAGGGTTTGTCGAACACCCTTTGCTGCAGTATCCAAATGCTAAATTCAGACCATTAATCCCCAAGCACAGGCTCTAAACACTGGGTGCCTACATGGTGGTAGAGCTCTGAGGGACAGCTGGGGAGTCAGAGATGGGCCTTGATTTAAAAAAGAGCAGGGACCAAGGCAGCACCCCCAAACAATACCAACAATCAGCCACGGGAGCAATCACTCGTTTAACACTGCAAAACTGCACCCCTCGTAGCTTAATGACAAACCAAGATCCACCTAAAATGGGAATAAAAACGTGGCTTTCCAAATCTACCTCTTGTAGTGGGCGTATCTGTAGGTACTGCAAAGCATTTTGGCTTAATTCTGCCCTACAGTTTCTCCAGTAAGAGGTAGAGAAATGGTTGAGCTTGGTTTGTGTTGGGATGGCTGAGCCCAGCCTCGGGGTTGCTGCTGAGATGTATTCTGGGGACTATTTTCCAGTAGCCACTGGATCTGGTCTTACATAGTGTGCTATAGCTTAAACAAAATATTATAGTGCAGTTATAAATCTACGAAGTTTCAATTGCACTGGAAACACCAACGTGACTTTATAGTAGGATCCTGAAGACATTGCTTATGGTCAGGAGCCACAGCCACACGTTACAGAGACTTGAATGTCATTTGTTTACCTTAGCTCTGGTTTTGCAGGTTTACATTTTCACTGCACGGAATATTCATGCCGTGCTGTTTCTCACAGCCCAGGTTCTCAAAGGAACCAATAAGATAATATTTATCCCCTATGAACTATAAGCTATAAGTTTTCAGTGTTACCAATTGCCTTTCATCCACGCTTTCCTAAGAACAGATTTTATATTGTACGTGAAACCGAAGGTTGTTACGAACCATAAGGCAGAGATGAATCAGTTAGGAAGAACCCATTAAATATGAATCCATGGAAATCCTTTTTTGTTGTTAAATATGCCTACGATAAACACTACAGTGCGACTTGCAATTTCCTCAAGTTCCTTTTCTCAGAACAATGATGCTTGGCAGCAGCTCAAACTCCTTCAGTAAACTTTGCGAGATAGAAAGCAATTTAGTTTCCCTTTAAGACTTCGTTGCTAAAGTTATGCTCATTGATTTCCAGCCTCATAATTAAAATTCCTCATTAAAAATGCTTGACAGCTGAATGTGATTCCTTTTACCTGCTACTGCTACCTTTTTTTCCCCCCTTGTGATACCATTTCATTACAAAAGAACAATAGATTTCCTTTCAGGGTAATATAAGGGCACGGTGAATAATGTACTTTCTATCCTACAGAAGGCCTAATATTGTTAATTTGCTAAATCAATTAAAAGAAACCACTTTGGAGAACGACGCGAGTCTTGCATATGGATCACATCAGCCATAATGTGCAGGAGTTCAAAGGCTGGCATTTCGCCCCAGTTGGCACCTAACAGTTTACTCCGATCCAGGGAATTTGGCTCTTGATTTCAAACAAATGCATCCTGAAGGCTTAAAGCCAGGAGTAGCTCCGTGTGATTTATGTTTCATACTTTCTCATAACACAAAACCTAAAGAGCTAAAAAAAAAATAATAAAGTTGTTGTTAGGGGGCATTTGCTGCAACGTACATGTAAATACAGAATTACTCCACTGCTCTGTGCACCTTGTGTTGTTTAATACAAGCTTTTCCTCTGCGTGATTATTTGATTCCCTGAAATTTCTCCTCCTCCTGCCAGTTCTGACAATGCAAGATGGCAATGACCTGTTTGTAAATGGCTCTGCTTTCCAGGCCAGGCTCACATCCGAACACAACACTCACCTTTCCCAGTGGGAAATATTTGCCCCAAAACATGCAGCTGGGAGATGGTACTGACTGCACTGGGAATGTCCTGCAGAGCCCCAGCTGTGGAAACAGCTGGAGGACTGGGAGAACCTCGCATTAGCTCTCAGTCCAGCATCAACCCCATCTTCTGCTGACCACTGCAGGAGGATGGGTGGATTTCCCCAAGAGCTGAGGGATGTTTGTGGACCTGACCTTGGCAGGAGCTGACTTCAAGCGCCTCCAGAGCACCCCAGGATTTCTTAGGTTCAAGCCTCCTTTCTTAGGTTCAAACCCCCTTCCCAATCATAAAATTAGCAATGGGAGTGGTTTAAAATGACAGATTTAAATTTACAGGCATTATTAAAACATTAAGAACTGCCTAATACGTCAGGTTCTTGGTGCAAAACACATCGTCGGAGCTGATTTAGAAATGAAAATGAGGAATAGATCGTTGCTTACAGAACATCCCACAGTTTAAGAGAGCAACTAAACCACATCCATGGCTTTCCAAATTCTAACTTGCCAGCCTAGGCACCCAGTGAGCCAGTTACCCTATGAGGTGAGCACTAGGTAATTAGCAGCACATTGCAAGGCAGAACTGCAATCCAGTATCTTTTTGAAAAACAAACAAATACGTTCGATAAGCGTGAGCTGCCGGTCCCCAACTCTGGTACAGCCCAATTCAGCACAGATTTGCTCTCATGCACATAAACATAACACTTGTTTATAGCAGTGCCCAGTGACAGTTAAGGTGCTGTCAGCATTTTCATTACAAACCCTATTTTTCTATGGTTTATAACTTGGGTTATTTTTTTCCCCCAAAAAATGTGGATGTAATGCTTATGGACTTGATGGTGTGAATATTTTAAGATGAAATTTGGTACCACAGGCTGTGAATGTGAAAGTGGAGGATATTCATTCTGAAAGAGGTTGCAGAAATAAAAGCTTAAAAAAGAAAATGACAAATGAGCATCCAAACGCACCAGTTTTATGACAGATAATGCTAATTTTTTTGGGGTCACAGATGTAGTGGGGGGGAGGCAGCGATTACTGCTGCCACTTGTCCTTTCTCTGAATACTTTTCTTCACTAAAAGGATTTCAGGAATGTCTAAATGAAGAAATGCCATGGCTCTTGCCACTGGAGGAGTACAGGAGTCAAGTACCGGATACAAAAAACTTTTCAAAGATCTCTAGCAGAAATACTAACAAAATTCTGATCGACTTCAGCAAGGACGGGACCACACTCACAGATGGACATTTAAGCAGTAGACACCACAAAACACAGACAGAAGGGAACATTGGCAGCATTTGCAGTGCAGATTCACCACAGCAATAGAGTGTGTGACTCTTTAGGACCAGTTGTGGGCAGGATCAAGGTAGGTAGGGGGTAAGGTCAAGGTAAAAGGGCACAATGACCCGGACGTCCCACTGGGATGTTCATTTCCAGTGTACACACTAGAATTCTTGGACCTTCTGGAAGTAGAGGCAGCAGTGTTGTCCCTTCCTCTATAACAACTGAGAGACCATCAGGTCTCTTATTTTGGAGCGTGTGCATCTTGCTGAGGAGCTATTTGGCTGTGTCCAGCATGGGTGATCCTGCAGTATATCAGGGAAGACACAGGATGTATCCCATGTCTCCGTTCTTTGTTTTTTCTGGAAAGGAAATCTGGCTGCATGGGCCCCTGGGAGCCACAGGACACTCTGCTAGAGACCTGATAACCGTGGGACAAAGACCTTTGCCATTCATTGATGTTGGCTGTAAGCAGAGCCAGCCTTACGAGGGACACCTTAAGCTGCATTAGCAGCAAGACATTTATTCTGACTTCCCTGATGGATGTACTCACCAGCAGCCCCAGCACATGCTGATGGAAAAAACCTGGGCTTGTCTCCCTTTGGGGACACAGAGGTTTGCAAGTAACCAAAAGAAGAGTTGATATGTTAAGAACAAATTGCCTCTACCAAGAAGCATGGTTGCTAAATAACCACCCAAATTGGCACGTCTTTGGGGGAAAGGTAGTGCAGAAGCCCCTGGGTCAGAAGTATTTGAGCTCTGGATTCAGCTCTCCTTTGGACCTGCACCCACCCACATAGATAGGAAACAAGAGAGAAGGCAGTGAAAGTGGCAACACTCTGAGAGACTCAGAAACCATCCGACTCCGCCTGGATGCGTTCCTGTGTGATGTACTCTAGGTGACCCTGCTCTGGCAGGGGGGTTGGACTAGATGATCCTTCGAGGTCCCTTCCAACCCTAGAATTCTGTGATTCTGTGACTCCCCAGCCTCCAAACTCCTCAGATGTTTTTTTTTCCCATAGAAAACCATATTTCAGGAGAACAAATGCAAAGTGGAGGGGGAGGAGAAGAAGCAAAGGAGCAAAGAAGGTGGGTGAATCTTTGCAGGCTCATCTCTGACAGTTCCTGAGCATTATTCATTTCCTGGAGCCACGTCTGTGGGAAACAATACAGTCACTGCTCTTCAAAATATCCAAACGTACGATGCATGAGGGAGTTCTCTCTGTTACGACATCATTCACATTTTTGAACTCTATATCATCCTTATGCTTTAGGAGACTTTCCTCCCAAAGTAAACAAATTTTGGTGGGGCTCAGTGGAAATCTTTTGTGGCAAAGTGATTTCTAAAAAATGGACATTTGGGAAGAAAAACCTACACTTTGGAACAGACCTACATCAACAAAATGAACATAATGTATTTAAAATGTCCGGGGCCTCAATATCTTGTCATTGGCAGGAGGGAAATATAATTTTTGAAGGTGAGCCTTGGCACCCAAATCCTTCATTAAACCCCATCAGTTCTTGAAAACATGTGGATGTATTTTACACGACTGAACCATGCACATAAGAGCCAACCCAGGTCCACGTTTATCTACACCAAAGCCAGGGACTCATGGCAGTTCCCAGCAGAATCTTCAGACCTCCACTCTCCACGAGATGCTCTTATCTCCTCTCTCTCCAGGGGATGCTCTCAGTACCCTCTAGCTGCCATTTTTCTATTTGTTTCCCACCTATCTGTTTCATTTCCTTCTTGCCTTCAGAGCTCATCTGCATCCTAGAAGACCTTAAATGCCTCTCCCAGTGCAAACAGGAAGGATCAAGGCTTCTAAGGGTGTTACCATAGTAGTACGTGGGATGTACACTGGTCTGCCGGCAGAAAATAGAGCACAAAGAGCATGGAAAACCTCTGCACTGGGGCAGACAGGGGATTACACCAACTTTGGAAAAATCCTCTTTTTCTAATCCGTTTCTGCACCTCAAGCACAATGACACATTTGTTCCTCATCCTGAGGCATAAATAAATGAAACAACACAGATTGTCTCTAGAGAGAACCAAAGGTGAATTTGATACACAAGTGTTTACTAAGGAAAATCTGAGAGGTGACAAACACAACCATAGGCAAAGATTTTAAACTAATTTCAAAGCAGCTCTGTCCTAGAAAGTAATTGAAAACACACCCAGCTCTCACAGCCATTTAGAAACCTTGCCATTCCTACACGAGGCATCCCCAAAACACTCCATATGGGATCCTGACCAGTCACGTGACTTTTAATACCCACATGATGGCACTAAAATGGCCTATTAGATTTACAGTGTCATTAACCTACCAAAATAAAATGAGAGCCAGAAAAAGAAAAAGAAGAAAAAGAAAAATAATAAAAAATAAAAAAAAAGAAGAAAAGAAAAAAAGAAAAAAAAAATAGGCTAACTGCTGCTGGGTTTCAGGTAACCAGTCCGTGAGGAAATGCTGACAGGGGTCACTGTGGCATAATCTTTCATTCAGCCCCAAAGCTGTCACATCCTCCCCAGATGTCTGAAACATAGATATAAATTTTCATTATCCGGCAGAATAGGGGCAGAGGTACACAAAATGATTTTTTTACCAATCAAATTATAGCTCATTGCCAGATTATGTGTAAACACTAATTCTGTGAAGTTTTTGTGTGGTCATTTATCTACGCCCACATCTAGTATCACTGCTGAAGCTGGAAAAAAAAAAAGGAAGGTTTTTCAAATTGAATTTTTGACTTCATAATCAAGTTGAGGACACATAAAAACTGAATAAAAAATTAATACTGTTATGGAGGAACTGTGTCATACCCAACTAGGTAGTGAGATCACAACATTTTGTAAATGAAAGCAGAAAGGATACGCCCCTCTAAAAGGACAAGAAAAACATTGTTGGTGTTGTATAAAATTGATCTTAGGTCTCTTTCATAACTCTTTAAATCTCAGTATTTTTCCCAGGTGGACTGTTACTTAATCTCCAGCACAGGTTCATGCTGGTGTGGAGCTGAGCAGCTCCTCAGGAGCTCTGCAGCAGATGCACGGTGGCAGCAGAGCCTGCACCATGGCGACCACCACTAGCCAAGGGCTCCACTGGAGAGCCCAACCTTCCCCGAGAGCAAAACAAGATGTCTGCTACAAGTGAAGACAGAAATGTATTTGTTATGGAAAGAAAAAACAGGTCGTGTCATAATATTTTATGATTCTTCAAGGTGAATTCAACTAAGTATGGGAAATATCCAGTTCTCCTAAGTCCTAGGTGATTAAGACCAATATCTTACTTCATGACCACTCGTGGTGGCAATAACCACTAGCTAAATTGATAGACTGAACAGGTAAAATATTCCCTACAGGTGGTTGCTTTGCGGATCTGTAGAAACATACATTTTGCTCTCTGGTCTTGCTCTCTCATCAAAAAAGCTGAAGAAATAGTTCTGCCAGTAGCTTAATGCACAAACTGAGGGAAAGTCACAGAAAAACCACGTTTCCTTTTTCCTTGTTTGCAAAACAATGATATTCATATTTCTTCATGCAAGACAATGACACCAATACTTCTTTGTTACACCGAGGTTGCAAGGCAGGATCCCTGAAATGTCTTTGTACCAGCCTGGTATGCTCAGAAATGCAAAGCCTATGGTATTATCTGGTTTATTATCTTGCTTTGGGACTGTACCAAATGCTCTGCAAGTCTGGATCACTGTCACCCTGTTACGATGAAAGAAGTGCCTTCAGTTATGAACTACTCCGGAGACACCAGATTAGAGTTCAAAGGCTATTTCTTGCATTAGCAGTAAATGCAGGAATTCTGAAGCAAAGTGATACACTAGGTGTGAGCTTTTGCATATCACTTTGCTATTTTACTCCACGACCGTTTTGCAGCAGTTGGAGCTACTGTTTGAACCTGAGCTCCCTATGAGTTGGAAGTTTGGGGCATGTTTATTGGATAACCCAGATTCTTTTCTATTAACCATCAGCAAACACTTTGTATATGTCACAAGCCTCCCACTCCCTTCCAAGAGACTGGGATGTGATGGAAGGAGGAAGAAAAACACGGCTATTACAGATTTAATACATCCCCCGGAAGAAGCGAATCTCGGCCAACTCCAATTTCAAACAAGGGATATTGAGAAAACTCAATATTCTCATTTAATCTGGGAAATTCCACTTGGAGAGGGAGTTTTATAGATGTCAAGAGCCAGATTCCCCACTATAATACTCTGGCAGTGGATTTCTCCTATCTTGGACACAGGCAAAGCTGACAGAGCCAGCTTGGCCACCTCCCTAAAATGGTGCTCCCCACTCTCCCACAAGAAAGTACCACATCAAAAGCTGCCCCAGCCAGAGAACATCAGGAAATGCGTTTGGGCAAGAGGCGTCTAAGGCAACCCCACCCCCAGATCACACTCCCCGTATCCAGGGACCTCTGTCTTGGGCCTACGATTTTATTAAAAAATCCCACAACAAATTCCTGCCTTTGGTACTATGCAACCGGCGCACAAACTGATGCTGGGTCTGCTTTAAATTAAAACAAAAGTTGTAGCAGATAGGATCTCTGATACATATTGAGTTGCTTTTCTCATCTCAGATTCTTCCTAAAACAGCTAAAAACAATTAGGATAAATGAGTAGATATAAAGGTCAGCAGTACAAACAATTCTGGGAAAACCAGATAGCTCACTGGATAGTTCCTTTACTTCCGTCACCGCAGAATGAATAGATACAAGTCCAAACACACTCCCAGCAATCTGATTAGAAAGATATTCAGAGCTCCTAAATAGCTTTTGTGGTTTCATATTTTTTTTTCCTAGCTGAATTGCTGCCGATTCGCCACAGATCTGGCAGGGCTGAGGATTTGCTGCAGCAGAAATGCACAGGGTGTTTTTGCCATCTTATGGTGGATGGTGCCAGAGCCCGTACAGGAGCACTGACATGTGGCATGATGGCACGTGAGTGTCATTCCTCAGGACTATTAGTCATCCCCGTAATGTCTAATGACATCACTCTGGAAGGAAATAGAACAAGAGAAAAATCAATGGACAGCAGATACCTACCTATTATGAACTATAATTGTGCATTTACCAGTCTGCCAAGCCATAAATCTAGTAGTTTAAAAACCATTTTAGCATACATTCATATATGTTAGGAGGCTATTAACACAGGGGTGAATTATAGCAAACAGGCTTCTAAGGAGAGGCAGGATATGTATTTTTTAAAATAATTATAGCGTTCAGCACTGTAGTTAAGACTCAGAAGGGTTTTGTGTTCCACCATTTTTTCCCCATTTTTTTCACAATGGCAATGAATGAATCGTCTCAGATTGCAACTTTCCATCCCTGAACTCGTTCTTCGTAGCAAGTATTGATCACGGGGGGCAATCTGCAAGGCCCCCGTTAGGAAAAACTAGGAAATTATTGTATGGGGTTAGCGCTCACTGAAATGAGTGCAAGTCCTTCCACTGCTTTAATTTTGTGTTGGATTAAACCACTTAAGATTCTTAACTCCAAAACAGAGAGGTTAGAAAAGCCTGAACTTGGCCTCCAGAGATGTTTGGAAGAGTGTTTGCCTTGGCCAACAAGCAGTATTAATAATTCAGGCTGATGGAGGGAAAAGCCGCTGCAAATGGCAGATTACACACCAAGAGATTATTAACAATTGTGCAAATACTTCTGCTGTGGTAGCTCAGAAAAAAACCTTCTCATAGCAGCGATCTGTCATGTAAGGAATCCTTAATAGGTTTTGGATGAGTAAATAATAATGATTTTTGGTTTAAAAAAATACCAGTTTTTAAAATCCTCGTTACGATGAAAAATTCATGGGAAATAGGTTTGAAAAGACAAGAAAGACTTATTAATGATAGAGAATAGATACCCGTGGAAATTAGCACATGGTCATACTACCAACCCAAAAAGTAGTAGTAGTGCAGGAAAACTCAACTTTAAATTTATTATTATGTCCCTCATTTGCTCAGATGAGTCTACCATAAATACCAAGGAGTTTTGGACAGCATGTAGAGAATGATGCTCGTGTGCATGGCTCTCGATTCTTGCCGAACTGGTCAACTTGGGTTCAGCCCTAACACTCCCATGAAACAGAAGCTACAATCCCTAAATACGTTAGTATTGATACACATGGGGAAATACAGAACTGTCCTCTTGCATTTTCCTCAGACTGCAGCCCATAGTCACCATCGTCAAAGTCCCTTAAGCAATAAATTCATGCTCTACGTAGCCTTCTGCCAAAATGGCATGGTTTTTTCTGGATAATGTAATAAATTGCTTTAACTTGGAACAAAGGTAATTTAGCACTCCAGAGATATATTTTCAGCTTCTGCAAAACCGCAACTTCTGATTTAATCAATTTTGAGTTAAATTCCTAAAAATTACAAAGAAACTCTGAAAGTTCAAGGTGATTTTAATACGGTTCCTTCAGTTGTGTTTCCTTTTTTTTTTGTTGTTTTAAAGATGCGCTCATTGATTTTGCCGGTGGTATCGGTTCCTCCAGCTGCTCATGAAAACATGGCAATCAACAGCCTCACAGTCGGGTGAAATGACTTCAAAAACTCTATTACGCCTTTAAAGACATCTACGAAAATACATACGTGAGGCTTATCAATTAATGATGGAACTGAAAGAATATTCACACACTTACGTTATCCACACAAGTATGTGAATAAGAAGTGGAAGGCTGGCAAGGAAATAACTGAAGTTCTAGCAGATGTTGCTCTGGTCCTTCAGAGGAAGATGTATTAATTAAAGCGTTAACGATGGGTGCCATGAAAGTAGATATTTGTACAAAACATAATATTTATCTTTATTGCAGCATTCCTTTTATGTAGGGTAGGAAAAGAAAAGAAACTTTACTATAAATTTCACTGCTGCTGGAGGTAAGTGGCTTGCTTTTCGTGACACCCACTCTATTTTTCTGTTATTACATGATCTTCCCCTTCACACCGAGGGCCCGAGCCCACAGCCTCCCTGCACACCCAGCCTCTTCCTCCCAAATACTGATCGCAGATTAATGATGTGGTGCCGGGCCTATGGCTGACAACATGTGCATGAACTCAGTTTCCACATGGTCAGCCAGAATATGAAGGCTTGCTTTTGGGGCCAACCATTTAACAGCAATAAATATTTACTTGCAGCATGCGAATTCCTAAGGTCAGTTTGCAGCTCTAGCAGTTGCGTTGTTGAGTCAGTCTTTCTCTTACTGATGCTTCTTTGTAAAAGGCACAATCTAGTTTCTAAATTTTACTTTTTCATTAGAATGTAGTGGAGTTGTTAATTGGGCATGTTCATCTCCAGTGCTAACTTTTGTTTAAATCAGACCAAACTAATTCAGAAGCCTAGATACAGGTGTAGGAGCCTAACTTCAGGCACCCATTTTAAAAACTGTTTGGTACATTTCTTAACTGTTCTCATTGCCTTTTTCCCAGAAGTGAATCCCAGCCTGAGCCTTTTCATAGGTTTTCCATTGCTGCCTTAAGCATGAAAATCTCTAGGATTACTCCAGCCATCTGCTCATATCAGCTACCATACCTGCACCCCATCCGGCTGGCACCTCTGCTCTCATGCCATGTCAGGGCTGCTTCATAGCTCTAAGATATTTGGAAATGATAACTGGTATTTTTGTAATACACCAGCTCTGGTCCTCAAGTCTGCTCTTTCCAAAGCATGCTACCAGCAAACCACAACAAACATTTTCTTGGGAGCCAATTTTAGCAGCTGGGAGACTGATTCTGCAGGACCTGGAGACATCAGGCAACCTAAACATTGTACAATGGAGCAAAATGCCCAAAGTGGAGATGGGGCTGGAGGGAGAAATATATTCTGTAGATAGGCAGTAGAAAGGATTTATGAAAACCTTGGCTTGTGCTCTCCCACTGTTGAACTGCTCCCGACATAAGAGTTTTATAATTATGTAAACATAGAACTAAAGACTTTGATCCAAATCACACTGAAAGATTCCTGTTGACCCCAGTGGCCCTTACATGAGCCCCACAAAATAAAAGATGGCAAATTCTTGGGATACGAGCAGCATCACCTCCAGTGTGCAGACATTCCCAGCTTGTGGGAGACTACTCTGCCATTCTTACGTTACTGAAATTAGAAAATAAACATACCAATGTGATATCTAATATTTCTAGTAGACAAATAGTACAAATTCCAGCTTACTCCAGTCTTCTCCAATCACCAAGTTGGGAAATGGTTTTATGTTTTGCTCTAACTCCCCCAAACTGATTCCAATCCTTTCTAGATCTTCTAACAAAGCTCTTAAGTGCAGGTCACTTTTTAACAAGCACTCAACCTTTTGGCACCTTCTGTTCCCTTTCAGATCATTTTGATATTTTAGCTATTTCCTGGCCTGCTTTCAGTAGCGATGTGCAGGTTTTCATACTCTGAGTTGCAAATTACGCTCCCCAGTCCCAGATTCGTCTTCCACATTCCAGCCAGGATGAGATGGGCCAAATAATTTCCTGTTTTCTAAATACAAATGATAAATGCCCATATTTGACATAGCTTTCAGTAGTTTTCACGCTGGAAACTTTCCCTCAGTGCACGATATATAGGGTGTTGTGTTTTATTATGTGAATCTCAGTGTTCTGCTTCAGTGGACGGTATCTTTTTTTGATGGCTTTCTATTCTAGAGAGTCAAAACGTTTTGCCAGTTGGCGTATTTAATATCCTAATAGAGGGCAGGAAGCAAGTAAAGCTATGTGACAGAGCTGACACTGCTGGCAGTCTAAGCGTGGTGAAGGACAATAATTATCACTCCACAGGGAGTGATTAGGCCCACTGAAGCTTGAGTGATTACTCTTTCCTTTGCTGACCCTATAATCAGACCTGGACCTCTGAAGTTATGTGCGATTTTTAGAAGATAAAATCTTAAGAAACACACAAGTAGTTTTCACACACCGTGTGCACGATTAGATAATTCCAGAGGCAAGAGTAGCAAGAGCAGATGTCTGCTGTAGAGGCTTCTTTATATTATATGTACATTACTCAATTGCTACTATCTGTTCAATAACCTCTAAATAATTAGTTGGAGGAAAAGAAAGAGGATAATGCAATAGGACAGAGCAGCAGTCAATATCAATAAAAAATCATTATTCACCAGCAATAACACAGGTTGCAAGGGTTTTTCTCATGAAGTATGCCCAAAAGAAGAGAATGGCACTGTCTTAGGCAGCAGCCTGGCCAAAATATTTAACAAAAGCTAGGGCTTTTCACTAGCAGGCAGTGCAGTGAACAGGCCAAAGCATACTAGTAAGAACAAGAAAAGTAACCAAAACAGCTTTTCAACTTACAAGAGAGCATAAGACAGGCCAGTTTGATTTCAGAGCCTTTTATTCCTATAATATCAATTATTTGTTCAAGAACATAACTACTGAGAACACAATTGTTCACAGAAGTCAGAACTTTCTCATCCACCAGTTGCTTTAGTCCGTGCATTGAGGGAAAAGCATAGCCCGCGCCGCAGATAAACTGCACCGAGATTACCGCTGGCTCTCACCTCACTTCCTTCTGACAACACATCTAGGGGCAAACAGATAAGATTGTAACCCATCTGCTCCATTTTAGAGTGACAGGTGTATACTTTTCCAAAGCCAAAATGCAGAAGCTCTTGCTCAGCTCAAAGGCTGGCAGGGATATGTTTACAATAACTCTTCCCCCCCCAACACCACCCAAGGATATAGAGAGAATTTTAGCTGCCCCGTAAACTAGTTTTTAACCCTATAAGAGCATAATGAGATAAAGATGAAAGTGTACGAGGCACTGAATGCACTTGGGAGATAAGTCAGTCGTTCATCTGTAACATCACAACAGGCTCCGTGCAGCCTGTAAGCAGCATCCTGCAGTCTTTTGGTACCTGATTGAAACAACACTGAAATAACGATCACAGAGCCCGTTAGTCTGCAAGTCTGGGCTCAAATACTCCTCTGCCAAGATTAGAAGACTTGGTAGTGAACGTAATAGTTGGCCAATTTAAAACACTTGACAAGGTAGACCTGGGTGAGGGGGACGTTTCAGATTGGGATGCCATTGCCAGCATTTTCACTGACTCCAGGGAGACTCAGATTGTGGCTTTCAACCCCAATCTCTGAGAGATCCTCCAGCAAATAATCACATTCTCTACTCTCAGTCAAACGCACGTAGGAAGGTAGACAAGAAGCATTTGTCTGATGTCTTGACTCAGGACCTTAGCGATAGCCAGAGAGAATGAGAAAGGAAATCTGTTTGGATGAAATAATCTTAAAGGCAGAAAATCTGTTTGGATGAAAAAAATCTTCGCTTTGTCTAGGTGAGGAACAGATTGTGCTACCTTTTCATTCTTCTTTTGCCATTAACTCTGTTATCATGTTGCTGGCAGTATTTCTCATTGCAACCTGCTCACCATATGTGCGTATGCTTTCTGTGCTACTAATTGCTTCTTTTTGACAATATCATCTATATGTGCACACCATATTGCCATTTTTATCACTCTAAGCCTATTAATGGCCAGACTTACAGCTCCCAAAGGAACTAATATTAACCAGCTCTCTAAATATTGTTCATGTCTTTCAAAAACTTCTGCCTTTTAGAGCCTGACTCTGGCTGTGTGTAATTGGGCTGCTGTATTTCATCCTCTGGGGCCTGGAGTCTTAACTTTTGAAAGTGTAGCTCAACAAAATTTATGTGAGTAATATTAATACCCAGGAAAGGCAAAAACTTAGGAAAAGTAAACAATCCCTTGGTCATAGCTGTTTGCTTACCTAGGGTCAAAATCTGCCCTCAGATATACATGTGCAAGTTCAACAGGTCCCATACATACAGATTTCTGTGGAAAGAATTTGGCCTTAGATGACTTCAGAGGTTTCTCTGTCAGTCTCATTTCCCAGAGAACACTGAACACTCCTACGTGTATACACCAAGTTATACTTTTCTGCTGGAAAGAAAACAGTTGTAAGGAGATAGTCATTTACCAGTGCTCAGAGAACATGACAGAATTTGGGCTAGGAATTTTATACCCCTAGCTAGGCTTAAAAAAATAAATGGTATTAACATACCACTCAGCAAACTGTCCTTATGCTGCTGGGAACCATGCAAGGCAGATAACAAATGTGCAGCAAATGAGAACAGTGATGTGATTCCCTGTAATTCCCAACAAGACAACTACTCTTAAGAATAAGTAGCACTCCATGTAATTTGGAGCAGGGGAATACCAGCCAGCAGATGTCTGGGTTCCCCATGGAACAAACACGAAATTAATAAAATCAAAATGCTTTAAACCAATTTCATGCTATACATCTGTACTGGGAGGCAGAGGAGAGGGATTTAAGATGCCATACGTGTCATTGTGGTACCTGATGATGAATGTAGATGGGTATAGAACATTGGCTTTGCCAACCTCAACCTGGGGTGCCCAGGAGGGCCTGGGGCAGATGGGCCACTTTGCTCTAAAGAGCAGATTACTCCTCTGTAGCTACAGGAAAGCTATTGCTGGATCCAGATGCTTAATGATTAGATATTGAAGATGTCTCTTCTGCAGTACCTAAATCCTGTGGATCTGGATTTAAATCAAAGACCAACTGGTGGCCTCTTGCAGTTTTGAACCTCTTTTTGCTCTTAATCAGCATAAAAGTCAATTTTCTAGGAAGACTGTGAGTAGACATGGATTGGAATCAAGATCTTGATCTCTGTCCTCAAGCACACAATGTTTCACTTCATGTCCCACCTTTTCTGAGGGGAGTTGGAAAGCTGGACAAACACTGGGAGGTTGAATTTTAATCTAGAAAGGATGCAAATGGCATAGGCAAGATAAAGTATTTGAAGGGCTACCAACTCTAGGAACTAAAACACGGATTTGTGTTCCCCTACTGTCCCACATAGCAGTTGTTTTTCTTCTCCCTTTCTGATCAGGAGATGAGTGCCCTTCTCAGGGACCTAACTCAATAGAAGACAACTGGAAGTCAAATTCCAGGAGTCATGTCACTGGGTTCTGTGGCTTATCACGAGAGCAAGAAAACAGTTTAGGAAGGGAAAGAAGGCCTCTCATTTTTTTAATATGGAGTTTAATTACTGTAGTGGTCCTTTACACCATTGCAAGGTGTGCAGACACTAACTTTGTTCCTTTAATTGATTAAGGTCCTGTGTTAAAAACTGGACTTCATTTCTTTATGTGAAGTCTTTCTGAAGAAAGGAAAAACTGAAAGAAAGGAAGGGTGACATCATTTTTCCTTGTATTTTTCTTTCCCTAAGCTCGTGAGGATATTTAAAATTTCTTGACTCTTTGTAAAACAAATAGGACAAAAGTCACTTCAAAACAGTGGCATGGCTAAAAGTAGCTATATTAGAACTGATGTCTTGACCAACACTGAATTTTGTTCTGTTTTTTATTTACTTTAAAAAAAAAAACTAAAACAAAAAAAAACCAAAACCAGATAGAAAAGCTTTGCACATACAATTACAAGTCCCTAAGGGACAAACCAGGAGCCTGAAGTGAACATGTGCCCTGCTGGCCCAAGCTGCTTTTAGGAAAGTATGCTGAAATGAGAATCAAATGGAAATTATTGTTCTCTAATGCAACAGTGTTCAAATGTGGAACAGTCACCTTGATTGATCTGGTTTACACGTATACAAGAATGACGTTGCATGTAAATATGGTAGCAGAAGTGGAAGAGGTGAGGAGGACAAACTGACACTGACTCATACAAGAGAAATAAAACCAGAACTATTGGCAAGAGAAGAGAATCTGACTCTGACTTGTCACAGCTTGATGGGAGTTTTCTGAGAAAAGCTCAGAATTCATCACTGTCAATACCTATTCAAACCCAAGATTGAATCAACCTCAATTAACCTCAGACTACACTACTACACCCAGTGCTGGAGCCTGATCTGAGCAGTGTCTGCTCAGACCATCTCCTGTCCCTGGTCTGTGCCAGGGAATGAAATTTCAGCTGTATTTTGATGCTGGGGATGTTGGTATGGGCCTGCTTGGGTGTGTGGTCCGGCCGGCGTGCAGGCTGCTCACTTTCATCCACACTGAACCTTTCACTTGACTTCTGACCTTTCACTTGGCACTGTCCTGTCATTTCCTTGGTTTCACAAATTTTAGCCTCTCACTTGACCTGTGAACTGTGACCTTTCACTTGACCTCTGATCTCATAAATTCTGGAAGCTCATACACGTAATCGCGGAACAAATAAACAAAGCGGCCGCGAGACACTGCTGCTGAATGAAGCCCAAGGGGCCGAGGAGCAGGAGCCCGGCCCCGGCATCTCGCCTCACCCCGTGGACATGTCCCTTTGTTCCAGCCAGGACCGGTCTCTAATCAGTGTGAAGCTCATTGTACTCGGCCGTGACCATACATCAGCGTTGTGTTGCAGCAGTGGGAAGGGATCCACAGCCTCCATCTTTGCTGTGAAGGGAAAACACAGCTTGGCAGAACCTCGTCCCCAAATGCATGCAAATTAACCGTGACCTCAAAAGTCCTGGGACGGTCTTACCAAATAAAATCACCAAAACAAGTAGAAGCATTGGATCCTCACCACGAGAGGAATCAAACAAACGTCCCCTGAGCCCCCTCCTTGTCAGTGCTAATCCTAAAGGCTTCAAACACAGAGCAATGTTCAGCTTTCAATGCGGCGCGACAGCGCGTGATAAGGGAACTCCTGTAAGTCAGCTGGGCGAGATCCTGTTCTCAGCTGTGAACGGGTCTGTCTTTACTGAATCCATAGCAAGGTTTGCACATTGGATGGCAGAAACAGTGGCAAGGATTACAGCCAAAGGAAGTTAACACCTTTTTGCAAAATAAATCAATTTCATATGAGAAGCCATAGCAAAGGTGAAGTCTCACAGCTAGGTGAAGTTTTACATAAGGGTAAGGTCTTCAGAGAAACTTCAAGCACTTCCATCTTCATGCAGAAGTAACCTAAAAGCATGTGGATATTTTAATAATCTAATAATTTGTTTTGTCTCACACTCCCAATGCTTTTCAGCAATCCTCAGATGAAAAATGCAGACGATGTACGCACAACGCACAACACTGCTAACCCAGATCAACCCCCAAATGATGCATTTTCTCCTCCTCTTCTTGGTAGAGGGAAAGATAGAGATTAGAAGAAAGCTGTAAAAAAGATTCAAGGACATGTCCATGGCTGCTGCCTTGAAATCAGAGCAGCTTCTCTTTGGTATTGCAGGGACCTAAAGCAGAGCAAGTGGCAAAAGCAGCTCATATGTAGAGTGTAATTGTACATGAGTAGGAAGCAAGGTGACATGGGAGATAGACAGAAGCAGTGCCAATCTGCCAAGCCATCACAGAGGAGATCTCTAACAAAAAGGAGCTGGGAGACCACTGATTTACTCTGACACGTAACGTAATGAACCAATGCATGCTGTCACTTTACTTGAATTCACCGTGATTTTACATTTTGGAAGCAAACTATTTTAAATTCCTGGGAAGAAGGACTATGCAGAGAAAGTGGCTGGATAGAGGAGACAGTCAAATCTTCACCTTGCTCCAGTTATAGTAAAAAATTTCAAAGCCTGAGAAGTTTTGCAAGTCACAGGGAACAAAAGTCTCCTTGCACAAGAGGAGAAATGCTCCTTGCTTGTAGGTGAACAGTTCTGGTGTGACTTTCTAAGGTAAAATCACTTTGCAAAGTAATAAAGTATATATGTTGCATTTCCAGCAATTAGGTCTTTTCATTAGCCTCTTTAGGGAAACCTCAAGGCTCTTTTGTTTGTTTGGGAAGATTGTCAGATCCGGTGGGACTTTTCTCACTTATAAAATCTAGCAGTATAAACTGCACACTTGGCTCTGAAAATCAATGCTGAAGACTATGCAACATCTTTCTTTATTCCAGGGCTCTTCATACATGATTTTCAGTTCTCTTCCAGCTTTTCTGGAAATGTCAAGAAGTTCTTATCAGAAGAAAAAGGCAAGTGATGTGGGATAAAGGAAGATTATTAATGGACTTTCTATGGGGCAATCTTCCTACTGGGCTTGTTAAATGTTTTCATTAGTGATTTTATCACAGAAAGTAGGGGCGTATAAACAAACAGGACAGAAATGGTTTGTCATTTAATAATACAAACAGCAAGTTATCTGTTGCAAATATGAAGCTCGTCCTTCACCCTTTTGGATTGAGAAAGGCTCATGGAGTGGTGATTAGGGATGACTACATGGTATCAATGAGGCACACCTACATAAGGGCCAAAGTGTATCTCGGATGAATTAAGCCAAGAGATTATTCACTCTATTACACAACCCATAGCTGGGATCTCAGGGACACTACATGCAACTGGGTTACCCATGTTAAATAAAATTCAGACTGGGACAGGTTCACAATAAGGTTACTTGAACAGACCGTCTACAAGAGGGAACCAAAGGAGTCTGGATTGTTTAGTTTAAGAAAACAGGAGAACCTGGCAATTCTTACCCAGCTCTGCTTCCCACCAGCCTCAGTGGGAATAAAAGCTGTTGGTTTCCTGACATTACTGGAGGTTTTTGTCCTAGAATACAATGGGGGCAGAATCAGATCTCAGAGATGAAAAGCAGAATTGGACCCAGAGGAGTCGGGGCTGGGAAAGCCCCAGCACGTTCTGGTTTGAATTGAGCAGGACTATAAAAGGCCAATAAAACTCATATTGAAATATGAGCTAAAAGAAGCGCGTATCACGGAATTATTTTGGTCAAGACAATAAATTGAGTTTAAGTGCTGGATATATACATTTATATCACATATTTAATGCTTTAATTTAGCTTAAGTAAGTCTATGTTGTTTTCTTCTGATTAAAACTGTTTGTTAAAAATCACCTTGCCTATAGAAAAGGAGCAATAAAGAGCTGAAGCATCTTTTTCCCACGCTTTGGATCCAGAAGCTCTTTCACTAGTATCAAAACGCTGGAATCCCATTCCCTGCTTCAATGACAACTTTGCCAGTGTTTTACTGTTTATATATTTATCAAGCAGAAAGTAAATTATTTTGTTAGACATATCATTCTATTTCCAAGATAAATCTCAGGAGTTAACTTTTATGGAAACCAAGAGGACAGTCCAAGGAGACCCATTTAAAGCCTATAAGCACCTGAGTCCTGTTTGCCTTTTTAAAACTTCCTGAATATGCTCAAAATCCACCTTCATCCAAAACCAAATAAAACACCATTGGCTGGTCCCCCTATGCTCAGAGCAATTAGAATCTGCCAGCTATGATACACATTTGAATTCCTCCACATCTGAAGTAGTTCTTGTTGTGTAAAGTCTCCCACACACCTCTTGCAGCCCAACTATGATGATGCTACATCCTCTTCAGCAAAACTTTATGTAGAATGGACAATTACAGCTTTTAATCACAGTGCAGAACGTCACAGACTGGATGAACCAGAGACTGGGAAACGAGAGACTAAAACCTAATGGGAACGTTGGTTGACAAAAAGCAACCTTGAGATTTAGTGAATGCATTCATTGGCTTAAACTCCACCTAGGTACTGTGGTTGTCCTGAGGAGGGAGGTGGACACTAATGGCATGGCTATCAGCAGAAGAGGGCAGATGATTTTCAGAGGCATGAATGGCAAAAGGAGTGAGCCACAGGTCTGGGCACACAGAGTGCAGCCACAACTCAGATAACTTCTTCTCATTTCAATTTAAGCAGAAATACCTGACTTGGAATACACTGAACACCTCTTTTATAGAAAGCAGCAACACAAAGTAATTCAACTAGGGAAACTTAATTGTTCAAGGATATTTTCTAGGACAATCTGAGTATACAGATACCTAACAGTTTTCTCTCCTATCATCTGCTGTGCTTTTAACTTCATTTTCCTATGCGATCAGAGCTCTAGCTGTAGGCAGAGCCAGGCCAGGAGGCAGCAAGGTTCTGGGCATGGGTGTGCACATGCAGAGAAGCATCCACAATATGGGGACCAGCTGGGATTCTTCGTGTGGGCACACACATGGACCCCACTTGTGGCACTTGTGTCACATGAGCAATCACTCGTTTGTGGCACATGAAATTTGGGGTCATTTGTGCATCCTCCAAGAAGTCCTAGTGCAGGACTTTTGTTCACCAGGTCCCATCCGTCACACACCAGCTCTGCCCTCAGGCTCCCCCTTCACGCCTGGTCCCCACGAGCTCAGCCCTCACTACAGCACTGACATAAAGTACAAATAAGTTAATGAAACTGCAGTATTTTTTTCTGTGTAGACCTGGACTATTTCAGCCACGAGCAATGTGAGCAGCCACAGGTGTTGCACTAAATAAAGTAATAGAAAGTGTCTCCATTGTAACAGTGGCAGCCCTGGTGCAAAAACCTTCTCTGCTTTTTATTAATAGCTTGATTCCTTTCTATCAGCAGTCACAATTGGTTTACTTTATTTTTCAGCAGAAGTATTTTGCTAAGAAAATATCTACTAAAATTCACTACTGCTTTTGGGTCAGTTTGTACTTGAGTAAGCTTTCAATCTTTTCACAGAAGGGGAGAACATAAACTTGTGATTCAGAAGAGAGAGGAAACCAGGGGTTACAAAGGTTGGGAGGCCAAGTAGTATGAAACAGACCCCCTCCGTCAAGTAAAAAACTTGGCAGGATAACTAGAAACAGACCAACCCTAAATCCAAGGGTTCATGAGCAGTAACATAATTAGCTGGAATAAAACTAATATTCTAGTGTTAAATTTCACCTCAACACAGAGCAGTAGTTATTAGGGAGAGACCAGTGAGAATGAGGAAAGATGTGTTTCATTTCAGAAATTTACACTGAGGGGGAAAGCACACGCGGGGTTATTTCCTAAAAAGCCTGTTTGGATGCTGCGAGCAAGCGCGGTCGCATCAGCTGCCCTGCTCCAAGGTGGATGTGTTTATCAGCTTTGCCTGAAGTGTCTGGTAAAGCCCAGTCCACCAAAATCCTGCAACATTTGTTCCTGGGAAAAGAACCACAAATACATTGGAAAAAATGTTGAACAGGAAATGTTTGACCACTGCTCCATCACAAGATATCAGAAGAATTTCACATTGGCTACTTCCTTTGCTGGGGGAGGCAGGGTGGGCTCGGCTTGAAAATAAAATGAGCCCAGAGGCCCAACCAAAATCCCCCCAAAAAGCTGAGGTTTCAGCAATAGTAAGCACACTTTCTGTTTTCCTGAACTAGTGAAATAGGAGCAAAACCTTTGCCGACAACGCACACGGCGAGTATCAGCGCTGAGAAGAGATAAACACCGCCGCGATCTGTGGATAGCGTGCAGGAAATTCCATCCATCTGATGAGCTGTTGGCTTAATGAGCAGTCTTCACATGTCAGCGGCCAGCAGAAGCCTATTTTCTCTTTCACAGATTTCCTGGAAAGGCAGGAGGAAAGGCGAGGCGGGGGCAAAGGAAAAGCGAGGCAAGGTGGGCAAGGCTGCCCTCGGGCAGGGAAGACGACGGGTCGGCGCAGAAGTGAGTGGCAAACCTGTTGCTGCCCGGAGACAGATGGACGTGTGTCTGCTTCTCGAGACATAAAGCATTACAAATTCCTAGCTGCTTGCAGCCTTGTCGCGGCCTCGCCTCGGGCGAGCCGAGTATGGTTTCTTTTTGAACAAGCTATCTTTTAACACTCGCAACCGGGATGATTTAACAGAAAGAGAGCGTCTCAATTTTTTGCAAGTGACGTCCCCCCTAGACTCTACCCAAACAAAGCTACTAATGTGTGGTCATTTTCTTGGCAGCGTGGCTGCGTGCTGATAACACCGCTGCCTGCTATTCTCCCAGGAGCTGGGTTGCTGGAAGACGGCTCCCTACCTCATCCCCTGATGCTTCTGATGCGGGTGATCCTCCGACTGCACGGCGCCAACCACAACATGCTACCCACCGTGAGAGAGCAGGACACAGGCTGCTCTAGTCAGGAGTTATCGTCTATCATACTGATTGACGAAACCAAGAGTGAGCAGAAAAAATAAACACGAACAGAGGCTGCAGTGTATGGGGCAGTCAGCTGGGAGTTTTAGTATTTGGCCTTGGTGATCTTACTCTCATGGTAGGTTATCTTTTCCTTGTGCTATCATTTATCATAACTTTGAGGGCCAGAGGGAGAAACAAACCTACAATTTTTCTATTGGTTACATTCATTAAACTCTTCTTTTTTTAGCACTACTTCCTTTGCCCCTAATAACAATCCCACCCCCTCGATCTGTATTCCCTAAAGAACAGTGAAATCAAATCTAAGTACAGTCCTCCCCTTTTACTCCTATTACAGCAATAGACCATTGCAAGCAATTAACCTCTGTTATTCCATCAGAGCTGGGACTCAGACACACGCTCGCCTGGCAGTGCCTCTCCACAGCCCGCATTAACTCCCGGCTCAACTCCCTTCATCCCGGCCCCTAATGTTATTTGGGCATAGATGTTGGGTTTGTCACAACCATCTCCTTTTTAAATAACGCCAGTTGACTTCTGCAGGCACAGCCCAGGTTCTGTATTGGGCTTGACAGCCACCATAAAGCACTCCCCGAAGTGTCAGTAACAAAGATGATTTGTATGGGGCTTGCAGTCGTCCCCTCTTCTAATAGCTTTCTCATTCCAGCCCAGAAACACCAAGCA
The DNA here is from genome assembly GCA_013398125.1 of Aegotheles bennettii. Classification (NCBI taxonomy): domain Eukaryota; kingdom Metazoa; phylum Chordata; class Aves; order Caprimulgiformes; family Aegothelidae; genus Aegotheles; species Aegotheles bennettii. The sequence goes on from VZRW01009238.1 coordinate 56,360, forward strand.
GAGAGCAGCTGCTTAAAGCTGATACAAGCATTTCTTCTCTCAGCAGGCCATTCTTGCATAACCATTTATTTTGCCGAGTTTTAAAGTGCCTGAAGGATTTAATTATGTACATAGACAACCCCTATAAACTCTATTCTAGGCTTTTTATTGACTTTTGTGCCGGGCAGCTCTTAGGCATTTCAATTAAGTGTTTTTATAAGAAAAGCAACAATATAGTAAAAGAAATATATTCTTTATAGATAGTTCCAAACAGTTTGTGCTGATCAAATTAAGTTTATTTAACTGATGAGGACTTAGAATATCTTACACTACAGCTTGGAATACACGTCTGTCTGGACCGTGGATCTGTATAAAGGGGCCTGCCAGGACCACTTAGGTACCAGGGGAAAACAGCTTGGATCTGATTACTTAATCCTAATAACGAGTTGTGAAACTTTAGGAGACTACCTGTCATTTAGCAGCGTGGTCAAACTTGAAGTGGTAAATAGCTGAGAGCCAAAGTTTGGCTTTGTCTCGGTTGGGGCTTTAGAGAGCCTAGAGCAGGATAGAAGAAACGTTCCCAAATTTTCCGGAAAGGCCAACGTCGCCTCTATCTGCTTTCTGAACTATTTACAAGGCTTCTGCAAACCTGCCTTCATTACGGCCTAGGATATTTCAGTCCCAGCAGGTGGGCAACAGGAGAGCAGGCCTGTTTGCAAAATATGTAATACCCTTTTCATATACTTTAACCAGAAATGTGCACCTCAACAGCCCTTCTAACCCTTCTAATTTCCCTTTCTCCTCTTAATCTGCTCTGTGAGCCATGAGCATGCATTAAAATCTCCCTAAAACATTTCACCCAGAGGCAATGTAATTCCGCAACAAGCAACCAACATTTCACAGCTCTGGAGTAATAGATTAATTTGAACCTAATGTTGCCCGTCGTTTACTGCTCCAAATGTTCTGGTGTAGACATAGCCCCGAGGCACAGGGCTGTGGCATGCGCGGCTCCTGGAACCAAAGCTACAGTTGGCTTCACATCTGTGCATCACATTTGCCATGTGCCTCATTATCCCGCGCCCCACTGTGCCTACCTGTCCCAATCAGCTTCTCAGCCACAGGCTATCCAATTTTTTTTCCCCAACTAAGGATCTTTGTTCTCCTTCTCACTTACTAAATTTTTGCGAGACCTCTGCACCCGAGCAGTAGGGATTCTGTGCATGTGAACCTCCGAGCTTCTCTAGGTTCTTAATTCTCCATTAGGAACAGGAAAATTACAACATTAAGTCTCTGACATGTCACTGCATAAATTGTACCATTTGCAGAATCTAATATAAAGTTGGTGACTAAGCACATAAGCATGTAATAAAGAATGGAGTTGTTTGTTTTGACTTTAACAAGTTCGGTCTGCATCAATTATCTGTAAGTAAAGAAAGAGTAATTTCCAATTCCAGATAAAAACCCTTGTCACAGAAAAAAAAAAAGATTATTACATCCAAAATCAAAACCAACTGTTCCCAAATGTTTAAAGAGCCGGCCTTTTAAAATCCATTGATACGAGAACAAAAATACATATATTTTTGTGTTCATATGAAAATAAAATCAACTTTTAACAGCAAAGTGTGCCTGTTTTAACATTTAAAGCTCTGCATTTAATTCTCTATTTATAGCAACGTGTGCAAAAAACAGCACAGTGCCTTTATCTCAAGCCACTACAGAGTAACAAAAAGAAAGTAAAATGCACTCTCGAGCAGGAGCAGGGAATTATCTCAAACCAAACATATCGGTCTCTAAAGCCCAACAGCTCATCACTGCATTAAAAGGTTACATTGTTTTTGCTTCAGTGTACAAAACACTTGAGTTTGCTTTAAGTTTATATCCTTTGGACTTTTTCCAGGTAGGAGAAATTAAAAATGCTCTTGGTCTAACAACACAATGTTCATCCTCTTCAGAAGATGCAGAGGCAACCGGAGCCTAATGGACATTATGGTCCGTTTCCTTCCAGCAGCATGAAGAGGCCTTGATATAGGTAAAAAACACATTTCTGCATACTTACAGCCCCTTCATGCTGGAAGGGGACCTGACACGACTGAAAGCCCTACATCCAAGTACTATTAAATAGAATAAACACTTGTGGCATGACTGAATTTCTCTTCCTATGAGACCCCCAAGTTCTTGCTGCAAACTTCTCCCAGCATCATTTTTAATAGCAATTTTTAGCTGCCCTTCCCTGAGTTGCTGTCAATCCTGCCACCAGCCTTACCTGCTGCAGTCACAAACTATATTAGATTTCTACACATAATTCCAACACACACACGCCCTCCTAGCACATTTCATTACATGCTTGAATTAATTTATTCTATATGGAATTTGTTACCTTTACCATTAAAAAAATGTAACTATTCATTATTGAGAGCAGACAGATGGAACATGTTCAATTTAAGACATCAATAAGAAGGAGGGGGGGAATCTTATAATCCGTGTGGCACAACCTATTCCATCTGGTACTCCCAACTTGTCTGCCAAGACTTTTTTCCTATATAAAAGTGAACGTTTCTTCTTAGAGTTAACAGAACATTCTTGATCATTAAGACACTGCATCTGATTTATAGACAACAAGCAACAACACGGACTTAACATACAATATTTTTAAAAGCATAATCTGTTTCATAAGGTAAAGGTTCTGGGCTTGACCTAGGAGAAAACAAAACAAAAAAAAAGAGAACCAAAAAAAGCACAAACTCCAGGAACTTGTGTTTATCTGAAAATGTTATCTAGGCAGTCAGAACAGAAGCTGCAGCTTTTGCTTTAATGAACCATGAAAGTGATTCAGCAAACTGTTTTGCTCTCTTAAAAACAAATATTAAGCAACATCAATACTAAATTGTACAACAAAAAACATTAGTGATCTCTCAACAGGAAGAAAGACCTCTTTAGCACATTCCCACTAACAGCCAGCATCCAGAAGATAATACCAAAGCAGCAAGGTTTCGGCATGTGTCAAAATCAATTTTTACTATTGATTCAAAGGCTAATCAATTAAATCCAATTTATTTCCAATGAACGTTAAAGTAATGGAGCTCAAGTAATAATTTTCTGTAATTCACTCGCATTCCAAAAGTATTTAATCAAATAGGTGGGTTTTTTCCTAGTGTCTTTTGACAGAGCACTAAACGCATGTTTTCCACACGCTTTATTGCCATTCTTGAAGTGTGTCCCCTAATTCCTGTGGTGCTTTGAATTAAGCTGTCTCATTATACCAAAGACATTATGTCACTTCTCTGTTTATGAGCACACTGGCCCTCAACCCCAGCAATAACACCCGGCCACAAATACCCACTTCTGGCAACCAGCCTAATGATGAAAAAGATCGTTTCAAACCAAAAATGGAGAAGGAATCAATGATCCACCTAAACCTTACAGGCACAGAGGAACGAGTTAATTTCATATAATGATGGACCAAGAGTTCACATTTATCTTTTAAATCTTGGGGAGAGATTATACAGGATCAGCTCAGCGGCCAGGGAAATCACCGGTCACATTGGAGGGCGGCCGGGTCTCACGTGGTTGCACTTGGTATGGAAAAGTAAAACAACGAGCATCTGCCTGGCATATCCAATGACTACCTATCACCTACGGTATCTCCAGTAGAGAACAAAAAGTGTTTTCATTGCTAATTTCATGGGATTTGGTTGCAAGTGTGTAATATTTTCTTTCTTTGAATGATTTTGTGGTTTAAGGAGAAAATTATCTGCAGAGGAATGCATTCCTCTGTGCGTGGACCATGCAAGGACATGGTCTGCGTCTGTTGTAGGACCTCTGATCCCACCACTATCAGGGGCTGGAACACTCCTGTCTGCATAAACCTGGCCCAGTTGTGATTATTTTGGTGGAGATAGTCAGGATTTATGTAAATATGAGAGAGTTCAGCCTCACAGGGGGTTGTGTGTGGTGTCGGTGGGAAAAGCAATCCCACCCAGGTGCTGGGGACCGGTGTCCTCACCCAGCAGCATCCCAGCCCTGTGCTGGCAGCTTGGGGAGGCGGGTGGGGAGGATGCAAAGGAGAAAAAGGCCAAGGGATAATTGTGAGGATGTTTGAAAATTAATAATGTATTTCTTTTTCCCTTTGGTCACAGCTTTTTTTCTTTTTTCTTCTGACTTTTGGTCAGAGTTTACTTTAAGGTCAAAAGCACCGCAGGATCTTTTTTCCTCGCTAAAATTATTGCATGCATGAAGACATTTCATTCCTCCCGACGTATGCAACCTGCACATGATTAAAGCTGAGCAGGGGCAGAATTAACCGTTCCGCTAACAAACCCCTATCTGTTCTGGGGGCTGCGGGACCGGGAGCGTGCGGAGGGGCAGGAGGGCCACGGCCCGCAGCCGCTCCCCTGGGTCAGGGCGTGCTGGGAGGGGAAATCAGCTACAGAGCAGACAATTTTCAGCTTGACTGGTTTTACTTTCTCTACCAGGCCTCACGAAAACAAACTGACAAAACAAAGGACACAAAATTAATGACCCATGCCTTCTGTCAATTGACTCTTAGTAACAGTGGCTAGTTCACCTTAATTTTATTTTTTTTTTTCACTTTGAGCAAGTAGCCGTAGGCAGTGGTTAAGAAGGTTCATTTAAAAATTCTTCAAAGGCATCACTTGCTTTTCATTAATTGGTTAACCGTAGTTACTGCTGCCGACTAGCAAACAATGCAAAGGAGTTTATTCAAATTAAAAAGCCAACAAACCAACCGCTCTCAGTCAGCGCACGTGTTTGTCTGGCAGTGTTCATAAATAATGGCATATCTATATTCCGGGGAAAGACACGCTATTCAGGGTTTCACCATCTCCTCAAAACATTTTACCCTCTCAATTTCCTTTCGAAACACCATTATTTATAAGGCTGAAGTTTCACTTGACAGCACACCAGAAAGCAAAGTTACAACAAACCCTTTATTATTAAGCAACTCCATTATTTCTGCGGTGGTTTTATTCGCATTTTCAGCAGAGGTGTATTTTATACCCTAACGAATACCACTTAAAAATGTGAGTATCTAGATCCCTCTTGCATGGCACTGTGTTTCCCAAACCTTGCTGCAGTCACACGATTTCCCTTTTATAACTCCTGGCACCTGGGGAAAAGGTGCCGGATGCTCCAGCCAGCAGCATTCCCGTCCTTTCGCCCCGCATAGCTAAAGCTCTGCACAACTTTTTAAATATTTACCCCATTATATAAATGTCCATTGAAGGGCACTTACATAAACGATAAGCGCTTACAGCAAACACTTTTAGAGAGCAGGATCTGTGGTATGCAGAAGAGATAAGGCCATTTCCTGCAAAGCCTTATTCACAGGATTAGTCCTTAATCAGGCAAATAGAGTCCCTGATACCAATGGGATTTCTCATGTGAGCAAGGGTGACAGGATTGGGCTCTTAATGGGGCATTTTAAAAATTCATTCATCTCTCTTCCCAATGAGACCCACGAGACCTGATATCAATTGTAGTGGGAGTGAAAACATCCCACTGCGCGTGTCCTAACCAGCAATGTCCAACAACCAAGTATCCTCCCCTCTAAATATTTATTTACATATGTATGTAGATTAGCCCTCATCTAGAGGCTCTTTTTGGGTTTATAAAAGGCTGCGACAATCCACGTACAAAATAATTAACAGGTATGTCACGTGCTGAAATACATCCAACATAAAAGAGAGCATTCAATCAAGGAAAACAAAGAGTATGAAGATGCTTCTTACCAGGGAAGGAAACCTCATGAAAGACAACAACATCATCAGAAAATTTTGTTGTGAAAGCTGGAATATTATGGGAGTCCAGTTCAGCTTTACCAGGGAGAGACACAGAAATATTAACCTGATTTTACCAGTCAGGGAGTGAGCTGGAGTGGTGGTTCCAGCCACTGGCAGAGTCACCCCAGCAGCAATTACACCAGGCTGGGGACAGGACCAGCCCCCACACCAGGGCAAGGCCACAGCTCCTCCTCCTGCCTTTGAACTTGCAGTTATACACACGCACCAAAGGGATACAAGAACAGGGATTGCTAAAAGTCTATTTCCAGCCAGCCTAACTCACCAGCCACTATCTATAAACTTCCTAGAAAGTTGCAAAATGTTACAGCATTGCTCATTTAGTGCCACTTTTCATGCTGTTTGTCAGCATTTCCATTACAAACCTTTTTAAAGAGTGTATAACAGCCACAAAAAGCCACTTCAAACCAAAAGCTGGCATACGGCTCCCCAGCCAGGGAGCAAGTGACTCTGTCAAACTAAACAGAATGTGGGTTATCTCCTCTGTGTTCCAGGAAAGGAAAGAGCCTGGGAGGTTTGCAAAATTAGTAGGAGCTTCTGCTTATGTAGAGATGTATGTTCTTGTCTTGTTTTCTATATGTTATATATTGCTGAAGTGTTTGTTTTGTTGGGGTTTTTTTTTAATTTAAATTATAAACACACACACAAACATGATCTTCCTCTGGCTATTTGGGATGAAGCAGGAAAATTTTGCCAACCTCCCTCAGTTAAGGACTGAGCTGTTGATGACAACTGCAGGGGGAGAAACAGCCAAAGAAGCCTTTATTTATTTTTTATAGCCTACCTGTTTCAAGCCAAGTTCAGTGAATCACAGAATGTTGGTGGCCAAATATTGACCGATCAGTCCAATAAACAACCAATAACACACTGTCGCTTCCTTTCATCTCCGAGTCTCAGAACACTGGAGAAAGCTGTAAGTATATTTTACAACAAGCCTAAGGCCCCTTGAGGCTGTCCCACCCTCTGCTCGGTAGGAAGAGGGGAAGTTTAGGTGAAGAGGCACCACTGCCCCGTTGCTGTGTGATGCTCACTGCTCAGGCACTGTGACACACCTGGCACTGCTGGCAGCAAAGAAATCCGGGTGAGATTCACAGCTCTGGGGTACAGGAGGACCCAACATGCAGTTAGTGGACACAAAGTCCACCTAGGGCTGAAATGAAAGATATCACCTCTGTCTTGGGTCACTGGGAGCTGAAACAGTATCTCAAAGGAGGGGTCACTCCATCCTCACCTAATCCCTAAGCCATTTTCCTTGGCATCTGCTACTGCTTTTACCTGAGGTATGGGAATAGATGGGTTTTTAGCTGGATGTGAGTTGAGCTTTTTCTTATGTCTTTATGGTGGTGCTGAGGAGGAGACCCCTGTGCAGGGCTCCAGGGCTGCCTGGGATGGCCCAAGGGCTGGCAGGGAGGTACAGAAGCACTCAGTGGGCAGGACACATCCCCAGGCTCAGGGCTGCTGGCAGGGCTAAGGATGCACAGCAGCAGGGATGGAGGAAACAAAGGCAGCCATCGGGAAGGAAAAGCCACATATTTTTGTTAAAAAAAAATCATAAGTCACAAAAATAAGACTCAAGAACTGCCCTGGCACACCGAAATCCCCACATATTCCAGCTGCAGCCCTCGGGCAGGCGGAGGGAAGGCTTTGTGTGGAGGCAGAGGTGGCCATCAGGGTTTTTTTCTGTTTCTTTTTCCAGTTGGAATGTCACCTGCTTCAGCTAGAGTTGTCAGTAAACCACACACCATGAGACATCCACAGGGCTAACAAATAGTTTCTTCCACAGCGAGACAGGGTTTTTATTAAAGAGCTCAGATTCTGTGTTTAGGAATGCAGAGCAGGATAGACCAGAAAACTAAAAAAAAGGTTCTGAGATATTACCACCACTGAAAACAACATTATGACACTGCGTGTCCACTGAAAAATAGCTTTAGCAGAATACTTAGAATTAAAAGGGTTTTACATGTAAAGGGCACCATGTCAACAAAGCACTGATGCAGCTGCTCCTTTTTTTCATCTATCTACAGTGTGTACACAATGAATGGACACACAGAGCAGCCACTGAAATAATGTGATATTGGTTTAAATGATCGCTGGATTAGGCCTTACGGTCTCCATTCAGCAAAGCATTTAAGCATATGTTTAAGGTTAAATACATACTTTTCATGCTTAACTCTACAGGGATAAGCTTAAGCATATGCATCAATTTAAGCAGATACTTAAGAGCTCTGCAAAATCAGGATGGACATGCTCAGACATGTGTTAAGTGCACAGCATTACTTAACTGTTGCCTCATGTAAAACCTTTAGTGACTACACTGGATAATGGAAAGTGCCCTTATCCTGTGCACAAACTCCCACCAGGGCAGATGGTGGCTGATACCCATGGGTGCACGCAGGTGGGTGCCCTGGGAGCACGGGGAGCTGCGTGCAGTCACCTCCCGGGCAATAACATCTGAAGCTGACAAGTTGCTGGGTGGTCTCTGGTCATGCTGGAGAGGTGGTTATTTAATACTATTTGTAATGGTTACTTGGGGCAGGTGCTCGCTTACTGAAGATGGGCTGTAGCACAAATGTTGCTGCACATTACGGTGGCGATGCAGACACAGAGAGCAGGACGAGTGGTGATTTGGTACCAGAGAAGAACTGCACCTTCCAACCCACTTGGAAAACAAATTTTGCTCTAAAACTAAAGTTGTATTATTTTTAATGATGCACCAGGATGTAAAAAACAATCAGCAATTACATTACTCAAAGAGGTTTTGGGGGTTTCTTTTTAATCTGTTGTATCTAAGGTATAAGGAGAAAATTCTTGATGGTAGAATATGGTAAACCCCAAATATTCAGCCTAAAGTATTTCTAGAGTTGTATGAAATAAAGTTTTTGCAGAATGTTGAGCCTTATCTAGTTTCACCAGATTATTTTAAAGCTCAAATCAAACCAATATAAATAATGGGTAGAATTACTAACCTGCAGGGAATGTCATCACAAATTTCCTGCAGTTCCCCGTGTAACTATAAGCATGACTGGTCTATTTACTAAAAGTAGTATATACTGTATAATGTTCACTGAAAACTCATGTAACCAATGCAACATGATAACCACTCGGGTGCTACTGTGATGTAAAGGATATATTACAATTTTGTCCAATTCAAACAGGGAAAAAATGGTTTTAATCGTCCTCCCCTCTAAACAAATACTTTGTTCTACTGAACTTGAAATTCAAGGTTATGTATAAGTCATCCTGCAATAAAAATAATGTTATGGAATAAACAAGACTGCACTGCAATACAATTTGAGTCTTCAATCACCGATTTTTTGGAAATATTTATATGAAGTGAATGCGTTCTGCGTGCCAGGATTTTTTATTATTCTTCTAACGCTGTTGCAATGCATCGTATTGTTCTATGCAAAAGCACCACTGACAAGCACATAGATTCAAAGTGCTGGGGCTGGCTTTGGCAGGAGATGTTTCATCCAGACGGTAGGTTTAGCTTCACAGAGCATAGCCTGGCTGCAGTGCTGGCTCAGCACAGGGATGCTGGTGGAGGCATCTCCCACCCATCTACAGATGGGGGAATGAGTTGTATTCAGCTTTATTTTTTTTGTATTCAGTCTTTTCCCTCTAACATTTCACTCTCTTTCCAGATGGAGACCACTTTGACATGGCCAACCCAAGCCAAGGCCACAGCCACCTCCAACGATGGGGACAACCTTCCTGTGGCTGCAAGCTATCACCTTCCAGGGGTTACGGCAGCACGTCACTGCAAGAGAAGGCTTTCATTCCCTCACCAATTGCTGCCCAGCACAATCATTTAATTTAATCATTGCTGCATTTCAAGGCTTTTGGACCATGCATAAAGATCAGGAGGAACCCGAGGTTTAGAGAGGGAACACAGATACCTCCACCAATTTTCTTTTTCAAACAGGGTCTCACATTTCGATGGAAATGAGCCACATTTCTCAGCCCCCACCAGGTCAGTTCACATAAGAGAATTCATTTCTAAAGCTCCTTTCTCTTGTTTGAGACACTTCTGCCAACCTAGGGTCACCCCAACTTCTGTTCACAACATTTTTGATGCATGTGATATGATTGAATAACTCCCTTATAGCTGGTGAGAGGCAGCATCAGCTCAGCACCTCCCTTTGCTGAGGGTTCATAAGCTGCCCTATACTGAAATGCCGACAAAGCTGAAGTGTTCTTCAGGAAGAGCTCCTTTCCATTCAAAATTTTGGGAGCCTGGGAGGACCTGGGACCATTAGGGAGGACTGCTGTTGTTACGCTGTTGAGAAACACATCCATGACAAGGGAGACGTTCTCCATGGCCCTTTCATCACCCCTTTTTAACTTTCTATAATGGTTTATGAAGAAAATGGGAAAAGTGATTTAGTAAAGGGTGTTTGGGAGCAGATGTACGACCTCAGTGTGTAGCTGCGTGCTGACAGGCATCAGGGGTATGATCAGTAAATGGATGTGTTCCCCTTCAGACACACAAGGGACATTCACATTTCACCGGACATCATCCTAAATGCACAGGAGAGTATCAGATAGCATAAAACCACTGCATTTTCATTCTCTGAGGTGTAAAAGCATCATCCTTCACTGTGGGAAGTGATGTGCTGCCATCAGCCACTGAAATCAATGTGATAGTAGGCAATGCCCAGCACAGTGAGCTCACGCTGCCCACAGACACACTCCACACCCAGCAGCAGGTGACAAGGGGTTTGCCAAGGCAGGAGCACCTTTTCCCTTGGCTCCTAATGGCATGACTCCACTGCCAACCTGGGTTTACGGATGTAAATCCATGTCAACATCTCTGGAAGGGGTCAGATTTGGGTTGCAAACACTGCTAAAGGCCAATCCCCTCCCCTATCTCCTCTACCCATCCCTCTGAGAGACCCAGGGACACATTTTGTCCCCAAGTCTTATCACAGTACACGAAGAAAGAGGCGAAGCCCAAACCTTCAGATTTACTACCAGAAGCCCCATCAGAATATACTATGTATCTCATAAAATAAACATGGTAATAAAAACCGTTTTTACCATAGCACTCAAACCGATGAGCATTAGCAGCTGCTTTCTGTAAAGCTGGTGTTGCTGTTAGGGGGAGATAGACATGGGTCTGGGAGATGCTCTGCTCAGCTCTTGCAGGGTTAAGGCACCTTGCCTGGAATTAACTGTGCTTTGTAACCCCGCGCCGATAATGACTGTGTACATACAAGTCAAAAGCTCTAAATAACTCACTTTGAAACCCAAATCTAAGTTTTAATTAGACGCCCCTTTTTCATAAACAAAATCAGACTGTCTTCTGCTTGCTTTAGAAATTGGACTAATCTTTGACAGGTTGTTCTCATTTTCCAATTACCCACTAGGGAACACGCGTTGGCGCTCCGGCAAATAATTTTTGGCTGTGCCCCTTGGTTGCAAATAGTGTCATTGTTCTTGGTTAAACCTGGGAAAATTATACCTCCACTCCTCACTGCTGGCTGCCTGCTAGAGCATCCTGCATGGCTTGGAGACTCATTTCTTTATCAGGCTCCGTATGCTTCCTCAGCTGAAGCCTATAAAGCAGGGCACAGATCTGTTGTTTAAGGAGCTGCTGACTATCCAGGCTGAGCCACAGTAGTGAGAGAGGTTCATACATCACTGCTGTGGGCAGTGGCTGGGTGCATCCATGGCTGTGGACAGGTCTTGGCATGCATTTTTTTGGCTCTCTTTTCCCCAGTCATATCTGGCTGATTTGGACCAGGTGAAAAGCTTCACTTTGAAGATGGAAGTTCTTGCATGAGAAGACAAACCCAAAAGGTGTATAAGCACATGATAGATCTAAACCAGTACAAGAGACTGGGAGCAGGGCTGGAAATTTTTCTTCTAGACTCTGTTCAAAATTTGACATCAGATGAGGGCAAAAAGAAAATAAGGGAGGAAAAAAGAGAAAAATTGATCCTGAATACAAAGTGGAAAACCAGCTTTCTATTGGCTAAATATCTGAAGCAACTACAGGTGTGCATTCAGCCTTTGAATACCAACATATCTGCAAAAGCCATTTGTTTCAATACCATATTACACCCAATTAACTACTCGAAGCTGAAGGAAGGGGCTGATGGGAGCTGTAGTCATGCTGAGAAATCAATGCTCCCTAATGCATCAGTGGTCCCAGAGACCAACAAGAGGAGAAAGGATGGAAAAAGGCATCAGGGTGAAGGGTTCAGCAGGAAGGGCATGTCTGCATCATCCACCCTCCACTGCCTTCATTGTCTTCTATGATTATACTGTGTCATGCCCCCGGTGCCCAGCAAAGCACATTGCTGTATCCAGCTACAGCTTGAGAGTGTCCACAGGGGACCAGGATGCTTCTCTGAGCTGCCCAGCAATGGGCAAGAGGCCACAGATACAGGTTGCCTCACCAGCAATTAGATATTTAGAGAAATGTTTTCAAAACAAGGGTAGTCAACCCTGGGGCAATCTTCAACCTCAGCCAGACAAGGCCCTGAGCAAACCCTGTTTGCACCTGCTTTGAGGGAGGGTCAGCTCAAAGGTCTCCAGAGGTTCTTTCAGACTCAGCTACCTGGTGCTGCCACGACTCTACCACACGATACTGGGCACAGTGATGTCATTTGGTCTTCATGGGACAGAAAAGTCCAGTGTTTAGAGTGTTTAGATGTTACTTTTCTGAACATCCTGGATGGTGAATTCTACCCAAAGAAAGAACAAGAATGCCACCAAAGCCATGCTGTAATGCCTGCTTATGCCAAACAAAAAAGACTTTACCTTGACTTGAAATGGTCCAGTTTACAGAGCCAAAAGCAAGAACTAAAAGTAGTAAATTGATTTAAAGTAAGAAATAAAACCTTAATACACTTTATAATCATAGACATCCCTTGCCATGGGTCTGAAAGAGATGCATAGACATTTATAACACTGGGGTTCCTCTGACCTGCCAAACAATCTTACAGGGTTTTCTTCAGTCAAAATGAATTAGAGGAATTAATTGAACAAATCAAACTAAACTTAGTCACAGCAGCGCTCATTGCCGAGAGAGCCTCATAAATCTGATGAATGATGGGATGATGGCAAATACATCCTCATTACCATGCTAAACTCAGTTCACTAAATAAATTAGTCATGTCATCAATGTCGTCACTGCATTCCTCCACCACGGCCACCACGCAGCCACTGTTGTGCTCTCTTTTGCTCCCCCAATAATACCTGCCAACATCAAAGGGGCACTCGGAGGAATTAATGACTCAATGTTTGCAAAGCGCCCTGAGATCCCCCAGATGAAAGGTGTTTTATAATCCCCTCTTGGCTTGCCCACCCTGTATCAACCAAGAAGTGCGAGAAACCAGCGGTGCTGGATCTGGAGGGGGTTTCTCACAGCCTGAGCTCCTCAGAGGTGCCCATGTAGCACGTGCTGGCATGTCGGGGCTGTGGGACAACCCTGTGCTAGCTGATGGGAGCCAGGGTCAAACATTAATTGGGCTGCAGAATGCTGGCACACCTGGGCTCGCCCAGCATGCTGAGAGCTCCCTTTGCCACTGTAAATAAACATGGCAAGGTCTTTGAGACACTCGTGGGCTTGGTGGAAGACTCTGCAAATGAGGTCCATGGTGGTGTTTGCAGATCTGACCCATCCTGCCTTTGAGCCCAATGCTCGTTCTTCCCCTTGTTACTCCTGTTGAGGATACACGGTTTTCCCTAAAACTGCAGAAGAAAGTTTTGTTGCTTTTAACACAATATATATTAGATTTCCCCCTTTGTTTTCTCCGCTTAGGGGTTGTTTTTTTTTCTATTTCTGGAGAGCAGAGACACAGGGCAGTAATGTCCCCTGTCCCTGAGCATTTCCACCCTCCAGCTGAGCATCCTGTTCCCTTCCCGGTAGGGACAAGCAGCCAGAGCTCATGTCGTGGTCCTGCATGTCTTCTCATCACTAGTCACGTCCTCCAGAGATCCTGCCAATGCTTCTGAGCAACAAGTGACAGTGATTCCCTGGTATTTAAAAAGGTTTAAAAGAAGGCAAATGGGAAAATAATTCAAAGCAGCTATTGGTATTAATGTCCTCCTTCTCAAGTAACTGCCAAATTTCAAGCCAAATAGTTGGAGTTTCCTCTCACAGTTTGGGAAAGGAAAAAAAAAAAAAAGAAAAGCTTAATTATTTTTAAGTAACTTTGAATAGAACAAGCTACATCATTTTTGGTCCTTGCCCTGGCAAAAATCCCAGGTAATATTTCAGGAAGACGCCTTCATAAGCAAAAAACCATAAGCTACTGTCTCAGCTCACCATGGGTATGTACGTGTCTCATTGACTTCAGGGGAATCTACACGCGTGCGTTTGCAACTAAACTTCTCTTCTAGATGTAAATGGAACAAAAACATCCCTGAGGAATCTACCTAGAAGCACCAGGATTTACCTTTGCACTCAGCCACATTTGTATTCCTCGGTGTAATTCTCAGCTGTACGTTGCAGGAGGAGGTATTACTCAGCCTGCTTTATTTTCATGTGAATGAGGGTTACTGTAAGAGGGAACGTTGTTTTTAATATTGGCCCTGAAAAGTACAAGCCAGCAGATGGCAGCTTAAACCACAGTCAGTCAAAACAACATCATATTTTAGCCACGGCCATTATTGTCAGCTCATTTCAACACATATATTTAAAGACTTGACTGTGAGGATGGCAACGAGATGAAAAAGACCGGCTGGGGTTGCTGGCACCATCGCTGCACCCTCTGGAAGAAGTTTGCATATAGGCTGCTTCTGCTGGTAAACTCTGCAAGGCTGCAGGCTCATCCTCTACTTCGTGTGAGCAGAGAGGAGATGGGAATGCCAGAGGTGCACAAGTTTATTTGAGGGCACATGCGGAAGTACGTAAGTGATGGCCATGCCCTCTCCATCTCATGCTACTTTATGCATCTCTATATTTGTGGCTGGACTGTCAACATAGTGCCTGGACACATATGTGACTGCCCGTACCTAGAGAAGAAGCTGCTGACCTGTTTCCAGCCTCTAGGGTGCTTTGTAAATGTTCATTTTAGATCTTCTTTAAATGAGAGAACCCCTATAAATGGGGTTTGCAGAAGGTCCTAAAAATGACCAGACCTGTCTAGTCTCATTTTCCCTGATGAACGTCCCTCAACCAAGTGCTTCAGTGCTTGCTCAGTGTCCCTGGGTTGAATGACTGACACCAACTCATTTTCCTAATTCCCACTACTTGGATAGAAAACTGGGAAGACAGGCATTTAAAAACACAAGACAAAGCACCCACGTTCTTCCCTGGGTTTCGGTGAGGGAGCACCTTGCAGCCTCCCTGCAAGGATGGGCACGCAGCACCCTGTGCATTCCAGGATGATAAACCTTTGATACGCCTTACACTTCACTGCCCTGAAAATGCAACTTTCCACATTTATGAATACAAACAACGCTATTATCTCTACCTTTCTAATATTTAACTAATCTAAACACTCAGGGAAAATGTTATCTGAAATGGTACTTCTATAAATGCATTAACTTTGTCTTCCTTTGACTTTTAAGATATCTTTCCTTACTAATACATCTGAAAAGGTTGTTTGGAAAGCCTTCATAAAGTGGCAGAGCAAACAGATGAAGGGCGTTCTTTAGTAGTTCTTTATTATTAGTTTTCCAGTGATACTATCTTCTTGTACTTTTCTTAACGAGAAAATAAATAGAATTTGTCTCACACACAGCTGTGTTTTTCTTTAGCTAAGGAATGCACAAAAGGAAATTTTAAAATCATACATTATCGGTGAACAAGGTGGTTAAAGTAAATAGATTTCAGCCTACTTGCTTCTAAAAGATTAAAGGTTAATGATAGAACTTACTTTGCTCAATAGATTTATGAATTATCAAAGTCTAGAAAAGGTTCATCCAATTTTGGGGTATTACTTACATCAAGTGAATGTTGAGAGCAGACAGACATCCTCTCTCAACTGAGCAGCTACGTTTTCTATCACATCATTTACTATTTACTGATTTACTGATAAATTAGCATTTCCAGAACATTTATTAAAATACTTAATTGACTCCAGCTAATTCTTTTAAGAAGTTCAATGACTGACGTAGGGTGTTAGTTTAAACAAACAGTATGATGTCAAAGATCCTTATTATACCCAAGATTATATAGTAAAGCACTGAACTGAAGACATGCACAACAAGCTGGTACCTTCTCAGTAGTACTCACTTATCGGTGTATTTATACTAAATAAATATATCTGGATTTGCTAAGTAACCCATAAAACAATTACCTAGCTCTGAATTATGTCAGGGGAACTCTAAGACAGCATATCAGAAATAGCATGAGCTTTCTCAAGTTAGCTCGCAGTCCTCTTCTGGGACAAAGAGGACCAAGCTAAAGCCATAGCCTTTGAAGTGTTTGGAAGGTTGGCAAAAATCAACCCTGTAAAACCATGGGCAAACACATCAGCACAGGCTGCTTCTCACTGCTGGGAGCCAGGCTGGTTGGAAACCCACAGTAGCTGGCCCACTGCAGGAAAGATAAAGCATTTTGTGCTTTAGTCTTGCATTTATTTGTTACATTTCTTCTTATACAAAAGTTAAGCTTTGGAAAAAGTGTTTGCTCCAACTCAGCTTCTGCTGGACCATCAGCCTCTTTCAGGATATGTATTTCTAATGGGGAACATCTTAATCCAGTCTGGACACGTTGGTGTGAAGACATTACTGAGATTATTTATGTGTTTATTTATGAAATCTATTTTAATCCCTGTTTCTCTGTTGAGAAGCCTAAAGCTATCAAAGGCTTAATGTCTTTGTGTGCCGTTCATAGGCAAATGAATATTTTAACTCCACTCTTTAATGATCCTTATAGATTTTTAAAGCCTGGCCCATATATCCTGGCTGTCCCTTTGAATGTATGTTTTTAATGACATCAGAGAGAGTTGTAAGCAAAATGAAGGTGGAATTGGGTCCCTCATGAATTAATCTATTCTGAAGATGAAATTGTGCCATCAGGCCAGAGAAGTATTTTTCCGCTTTAGAAATTCAACTCACTTGAATCTTCAGCACCTCTGTTCCCTCCTCTGCTCCCTAACCAGATAAAAACCAGTGCCACCTCTCCACCCTTCCGCCCTGATGATAAAGCAAATAGTACAATGTAGGACAATGATTTGTTCCAGCACAGAAGTATATGACTCACTTGTTTACCTCTGCACTAAAACCAGT
The DNA here is from genome assembly GCA_013398125.1 of Aegotheles bennettii. Taxonomy (NCBI): domain Eukaryota; kingdom Metazoa; phylum Chordata; class Aves; order Caprimulgiformes; family Aegothelidae; genus Aegotheles; species Aegotheles bennettii. The sequence continues at coordinate 73,345 of VZRW01009238.1, forward strand.
GTCACAAAATGCCATAAAAGCTTTGAAGAATGTCTCAGAGACAGAACCCAGGGCCACCAGTGTCCGAACTTTCAGCCAAACTCCAATGAAAGTGAAGAGCTTGGGAAGGGACCAGGTGAGTGCCTGAGGATTTAGTGTGCTTGCTGCAGCTGTTTGATAGGAGTATCTTAAATAACAGGTAAATGCCAAAGACATTTCCAACTACTCAATCACATATTCTCCTATCAGGCCAATATGAAGGGAAAAAATCCATTAGCGAGTTCATTTTCTGCTGTATATATGCCACATGAATACTACTATTAAAACAGTGCTGTTAATTATAACAACACTATGGCACACACACTACTTAAAAAATATGAGTGTTTGATTGCAGTTATACCAGATGTATGGCCCTTTCACAGGTTATATCAGCCTAGGATATCACACCGGCTTTGGGGCTGAGGTCCCACACCGTGGGAGAACATCAAGTCTGTTGTCACACAACATTGCTCTAGTGAAATTTGCCCTCCAGCCACTCCAAAACCTTGTCCTTGTACAAACCGTGTCAATCTGCAGGAACCCATGGAAAAAAAAACCCAAATCAACATTGTATCACAGAGGGTTTGATTGCCTCAGCTCAGGGAACAAAACCCTTGAGAGGCCACTGGATCTCACCTGCAGTCACATGAAATCCCACCTGGCTTTGATTTAAAATGATAAATCAGGCCACATCTGACTGGCAACTGAGCTTAGATTTGTGCAAAAACTTTGCAAGCCTCAGCCTAGCCAGCTGCCTTCAATGGGCAGCACTTTCCATGTGACTCCAGGTTTCCTGGCAAATACTTTGCAAGGCTCTGGTTTCTCACTCCTTTTGCTTCTGGTCTTCTCCATTATGGACTTTCATGTCATGATGAGACAAAGCAGAAACCTTGAGACACTCTCTGTCCCTTTCCAACGTTGTGGAAAAAAGCCTGTTTTAATACCAGATGGTGTCACACCTATTCTCAGAGAAAAACTCCATGTGAGAATAGGTGGCCAAAGGAACGTTTAATTTCTTCTTTGGTAGGACACAGTCAAAACTGAAACACCAAGAAATACCAAGCTATTTAATTTTTGCAATGCTTATAGATACTGTACTGAGGGAGAATCTGCACCTCCTAGGCATAAACTGGGTATTTTTATCCCCACACATAGCTTTATTCACCTGTGGGTCCTGTGGACATGAAGCCCAGGTAACTGTGGATTTCCAAAATGCAACAGGAGAATGGAGAGGATGAATGCACTCTTCAAACACTGATCTTCTCTTATTTTACCCAATTTGCACTTCACTTTTTTCTATTAGCCCTTTGATTCTGCACTATTACATTAAGCTCTGAGGTTGCAGCACAGGCCCATGCTTTTAGCTACAGCCTCTGGAAATCCCTCAGCTCAGTTCATCTTCAGCTTTCTCCCCCAAAATTACACCTTTAACAAAGACACTTGAAAGCAGAGTTACCAACTTTTAGTGTTTTATCTTAAATCTCAAACCAGTTGGTATTTTGCTTGCTGTTGAGGCAAAGCTCTCCAATGAGTCTAGAGATCAAACCAGATGGAAAAATTAGTAATTGTGAATGCTATGATTTGAAGAGGGGATGCTTCTTGGGTGACAGTAGTGAAAAAGCAACAGTGAGCTGATTGAGATGAATGCTGCCTTTAAAAGAACCAGAAGCATCTATTCAGTGAGAAAATAGGACTATTCCATAAAAGAGACGGGAATCAATTACAGCCTTTCATGAATACAAGGCATGAGCACTAGTTAAAGCAACAGCTCTTGACCCACGAGTATAACCTATTTCTGAAACACAGATCACTTCATAAGAGAACATATGTCAAAACACACATCTGAGATGCTGAAGCTCCTTTCTTTGTCAGTATTGGAAAAAATAAGTTAACATGAGAACAAAAATTACTTTGTGCAAAAAATAAATGTTATCAGCACAGATTACAGTTGTCCCAATGGAAGAAGAGTGTAGTACACGTAATATCAACCACCTTTGCCCCACGAAGCAAGGATATAGCTGGAATATGACTACTAGGCAAAAAGCAAAGCAACTGGAAAAAAAACAAGAAATAAACTCAAAAAGTCATTGGGTCACAGGTAAAGGAGGTAATTTAGATCTGATTTGGTAAATTGAGATGATCTTATAAAAGAAGTGGTTGTAAGAAAAAAGCAAGGATTTGAGAACCCATCTGTCCAGCCGCATTCACACAGCTGCTTCTTCATAAGCAATGGGTTTTGTTCCATTTAATTTCATTTGGATCAATTCACCATTAGCCAATTCCAAGCACAGACTTGAATAAATCAAGCTGAGGGAGAGGACAATAAAACAAATAGCAAAGGAATTGTAGCACACTGAAGAGGAGGTGGTCAGGCTTAGTAGCAATATAGACATCGCTTCAAAATTGAACACACAGATTGGTGCTGTGTTCAACAAGGGCAGTGGGATCAGCCTGCAGGAGAATGGGGTAATGCTCAGTTTGCGTTAACTTAATAAACTAAAAAGGAGGGATTTGGAAATAACTTGAAGTTGTTACTGTAACTATTTACTTTGTATAAGCAAATAGTGGGTTAAGCCTTTACAAGAGTAGCTCCTAGTGATCATCAAACAACTTATGGTCCTGAGGAAAAAGTCACATCAATATTGGATCGAAACCCACCCTGAGAGATTGACCAAATATGAAATCAGTCCTAGAGAGTACGCTTACGCACAGTGCCTAAACTCTTAGCTAATCCCCAACATGTTGAGGTTGCCTTTTCCCCCCTCAAGGGGAAGAAGAGAAGTAGCAAAGAGGAGAAACCTGAAGGGCTAAATCCTGTGCTACAAACATGCTGACCAATTCAACAAGCCAGATGCCCAATTTCTAAGTGTGCAAGCAGATGGGGAACCCTTCACCATATCCAATGGCTTGCCCTGCAAAAACTATACTGGGATTAAGTTCATCGCTCTTGCTTTCAATAATTGAGTGGCTACTACTAATAATCATAATAAATATTCTAATGATTACAAAATTTGTTCATTAAAGTTACTATATACCCCTTATAATATTTAATACATACTTTGGCAACATTCAAATCTATTCAACGCCATGTGACTTTGGAAGGAGTTTGAATCAAATTCTTTGAGACCCAGCACCATTCTTTGGTCCCCAAAACTCATCAGTCCCACTGAGAGGCTGGGGAAGCAGGAATCACAGTGCAAGACATTTGGCTTTGATTTGAGCTGACTGAAGACATATGGTCCTAAAGACACCTGATTTGACAATATTAGAAGTCTATTTGTAGACCAGAGCAGAAGGAATTACTCGATATTTAAGAGGAATAATTTTTAGAATTTGAAGAGAAATATGCCATACATTTCAATCTCCTGGAGCTTTTGCAGGGTATTTCACCCCTAATTGATGCCAATGTAAATCACAAGAACAACTTAATGATTTCCTCCTAAAATGCAAAACTGAAGTAACAAAAGCAACACCTACACATATTTGGGGACAGTTTCTGAAGGCTTCATTTCTTTACTGTTAGTTGTCACTGCCCATATCTTGCAACTAAATAAATGGAGAAGATATGAAAATTCAGTGCCAGCTGTTAGTAATGTCATCTACAGTGGCAAAGAGCACCAAGGAAAACTAAACCAACTGGTCTCTGATTATAAAAGTCTATTGGAGCAGGCACAGCTACTTCTGCATGCATATTGCTAGGCATCAGGTCCAGCTCCAGCCAAAGGGCAATAAGTGGTTCTCTTTCTAGTAAATCCATGGAAATGGGCTATGAAAATAATTCTGCTGTTTGCAGATGGTATTTCTTGCAAACAAACAAAAACACAAATCAAAAGCCTTACACTTGATGCAGTGATTTCACGTGCTGATAATTCAGTCCATTTTGCATATTGCAAAATCACACCAGCTGTCACCATAAATTTTCCCCTGCTATTGACAAACTGTTTGCAGATCCAGAGAAGAGTGGGCCTTTTTCTAAATCCATGATTAGATATATATAGATATATATATCTCCCTACATCACTGACATCATCCAATAAACTTAATTGACAGCGATTTGTCTTAACTAACCTACATTTTCCAGGTGTTGTCACACAGAATGAAATGTGTGTGCATTTAAAATCTGCTCCCTCTGAGATAGCTGGCAGATGTACAAATTCCCAGTTATAAAGTTGAGTTATAACGTAGCCCTCCCAAGAAACGTTGATGGCATTAGTGGTGCCATTTCTGATCAGATTCTGAGCCTTTCTTCCCTTTGTCCCACCTCCCAACCAGCATGTGCAGGTTTCCCAGTCGCCCCCAGTGATGGTAAATCACAAGGAAGCTGGTGAAGCATTCCTATCCCTGGGCATACAGGCTGATCCAGTTGTACAACGGTCCCTGGAATATCACATCACTCTGCCCCTGCAGTTTCACCATGTGAACTTTATTTTCCATGGGATTGTCTGATGAAAAATCTTGAAAAAACTTCTCGTATTCCACAGACAGGGACACATCACTCATAGCAGACTCATGGTATGATTCAAATGAAACGTACAGCTTTGCCTCACCAGAAACCACTTGGAACAGGCATCATTGCTCTGGACGCACACGGGCCAGCCACGGAACAAATGAGCACACCAAAATACAGCAAAGCTTAAGACACTGGTGAGTTTTTACTACGTGATTAGAGATGAGCAAACGTGTACGAGAACAGAATGCACAATAAGCTGATCTGATTCCAGAGCCTTTCGAAATCTGCACAGTGAAGTATCTCTTCCCCTCCTTTCCACTGAGACCCAAAAGACACATTATCTTTGAAAATATACTGCAAAATTCACGGGGTCAGCAGGTCTGGCATCGTCGGCTGGGCTGGCTGCAGACTTCAAATCCCGTGCGGGCTGGGGCTTCCTCAGGGGAAGCAGCACTCGCTGCATTCCAGTTTCTTAATGGGGTGTAATCAGGAACACGTTTGCTTCAAACCTATTAGTGAACTTCCTGCTTTGAACCTAAACTCTTTTTTAAAGTAGTATTTATTAAACTTAAATATCAAATATGCCTCATTTTGCGAACAAGGGGACCTGGTGTTCTTTCTGCTAAGATTTCAGCCTGGTGTTATGAGACAGACAGTGTCTGTCTCTGCTCTCTACAAGAGAAAGGAAACAAGGGGGCATGCTACATTCTCATTCATTACTTTTTTTCCTTTTTTTAAATTTTAAATCTGTGCAAAATAGTGGGATGATACCTTTGTCTGATACAACACCTGAAATCCAGTGATAACTCCAAGTTGGAAAAGCTTGCCTTAATTTTTAGCTAGAAAAGCTATATTTGTTTTTGGATTGCTCTATAAATGTTAAGATTAGTACCCCCTTGATTTAAAAAACACACCACACAAATTTGCCTGATTCAAATGCTAAACCTGTGAGTTGTTGTTTAAAACTCTCTCTTTGTCATTATCCAGAAGAAAAACAAATGATAGATCCTCCCTCCCCATTACATTTAAAAGGCCTCTCATTAAAACAATGACAGTGTTTGTAACTGCACCCGCATATTTTGTCCAAGTATTAAAATTGCCCAGTTTTAATACAGGGGCATTCCCATTGAGCAGAGACCTGACAAACAGTCCAGCTTAAAAACTCCTGTTGGATACACAACTTTGTAACTGAAATAACTGCTGAGATGAAATCAGATGTATTATTACATTGACAAAAGGGCAGAAGCAGCTATCCCGTTTGACTGCATAACTCAGGCTATCGCGTTTTACCCAGACACCCCTGAAAGCAACTGAAAAGCCTGAATTTAGCTCAAACACGTCCAAAAAGCACACAGACCCAGAGGGATGAGGAATCTGCTCATTATCTAGAGGTCTCATTATCTAGAAGCCTCTGCAGGCAGTTCCCTGCACCCAGGGCCACCCAGGCCCCACCAAGCATCTGGGGAACCCTCCCCAAAATCTGCACCACAGTGCCTTCACATTTTTCCCCCGTTAGCTCAGTTGAGCATTCTCCTGCTCTGACTTTAGAGGACCTGGAAGAAGTTCCCCAGTGTTGGCTGTGCTGTGTGGATTTCCTCCCTGGACTGCATCCAGCGAGCACAGGTTTCCCATCACAACCTCCCAGCCTGCGAGCGCCACCGAAAGAAGCTGAATAGAGTGCACCCGCGTCAGGCTGGCAGGGAGCACCACTCTGAATTTATGTTTTATTAAAGCAACATTAGTAACACTTCTCAGTGTGCATAAGCATCTATTCTTACACTCAGTAAAAGCTTTTATCCAGCTCTTGGCACTATCTTTGGTCACAAAGAGAAGAAATGTTCAAATCCTTCTGTTTAAGTCACTGAAATCAGATTAAGATAAACTTAGATTCAGTTTCTAACTATACCACAATATCTTTGTGTGTGTCTCAGCTGCCTATGTGAGCCTTTCATACCCTGAAAATCCTGATTTATAGAATTGCCTGAGCTGCATAGAAATGGGAAACTTTCAGGGAATTCTGAAATATCAGTAGGAAAAAAAAATATCTTAATCAGAATTGAAACCTAAAAGACCAATGCTACTTTTGAAACAAATAGTCAGGAAAAAATCCTGGATTCAGAGCCATTTAAACACGTAAGTCAATATTCCATTTAATATTTAAACTTGCTCAGGTTAATTTAATTAATTTTTAATTTTTTATTTTTATGTTAAGAGAAAATGTATTGTATTACAAAGCTGCATTTGATATAAACAGATGATTCAAATATATATATATATACACATCAACACAAGAAAAATGCTAACACTAGGGAAACAAAATGAGAAAGCTGAGAACAAATGATCAATTTCAAATAAGCCACTTCAACTTTTCCCATAAAAAGTAGGTAAATAATAGACACTCTTCTCCAAAACACTGGTGCTGTGATGGAAGACCTCTCAGAGATTTTCCCAACAGCTAAACAATATCATCATCAGAATTTGTATGGATGATGATGCTGGACATTCCTTGGCATCTGCGTATTCACCTTCTTTCAGAAGACAATTGATAAATAGCATGCTGCAACATATTTCACTTCTCATGATCCGAAAGGTCTGCCAGGGGATGAAAACACCTTGGATTTTCAGGTCATGTGAAGCCACATGTTGCAAAAGCAAAGCTGCCATCCTCAGTTTTTTGGCTATCCCTCAATTTTTAAAATTTCTTATTATTCCTGATTTCTTTTCTAGATGAGACCAAGACAAGGAGACACTCGTTGTCTTCAGATGGTGGTGGTCAGGACACTTCTTGAGATGTGTGAAGAGCCAAGTTTAATGCCCTGCTCTGGATCAAACACCTAACCACGCTGAAGTTGGCTCTTTTGCTTTCAATACCAGCCTGGCTGGGGTCTGGCACGCTGCAGACACACTCACCACTCAGTGTAGATGTATTTTCTGTGCCCATATCCACCACACCCAGCCTTGAGAAATATTTCCCAAGGGAAGCCTCAACACAGTGAGACTACTTTCATGAAAACTTCTTGGTTTTAATGAATTCAGGCTTTCTGATAGAAAACCATTTCCTTTTTTTTCCAAGTAGGAGAACCAGCAGCAGCTCCAGGCTGGACACTGGTTTTGTGTAGAGTCCTGATCCTCCAGCTTAAGAACCAGCTATTTATCAGCTGCTCCCACTGCCCTGGGCTGAGATCAACCATCCCACTCTACTGGGACTCCTCTGCCCACGCTACCCGGGCTCTGCTTCTCACCTGCTGCATGCAACAAGCATCCCACTTCTGGAAAAAGTCTTCCCCCATCACCCGTGGTACTTTACAAGCTCCTGGAGAATTGGTTTTAAACATAGCCACTGGCAGATGTGGAGACACTTACCCAACTCTTCCCCGGAGACAGAGGAGTTTAAAGAGTTTATGGCCAAACTTGAGCAGAGTTGCTCCGGCTCCCAGTGAGAAATGCTCACATGGTGCTTCTGTTTCTCCTCACTCATTCAGGCCCCATATGTTAAAAACCAAGGCGTAAAAAAACAGAGCCTGATTTAAATATTACATGGCCAAGCCCAGCAGCTAAGCCATCATTAGGTGTTGACTTGAGAGATTTTCTGGGGTCAATACCTGCGTAGTCTTTTATATAAAGCAAGCCAGATTGTTTCTCTCTTCTTGCTGTTGCAGGCCAATTTTAAACCTCCCTGAAGACTTTGTTTGTAAGATGTGCCTTTGCTTATGGAAAAGTAACATGTGCAGACAAAATTACTGCTTTTCAGGTTTGATACTGAAGTCCAGCTGAAACTAATCAAAAGCTTGAGATCTTTGGACCCTGGTAGGGCAAAACTCCTAATGAAGACGGATGTAGGACAACAGAGGGAATGAAAGAGTATCTGGTCTCATCTACTCCACAGGGTAGATTTCTACCCAAGAGAATGAAAATGATGGAGTTGTGTCCTTTTAAAATATTATTCTATCTGTTCCACTTATGTCATCTCACCTATCTCCTTTTCCACCCCAACTCTTGCATTCACTTGTATCCTAAAACAAGTAATTTCATTACCCTGCTCATTATCTGAGCTTTTATTGCTACGCGTTTATTGGTCATGAAATTATCCAACCCTTTAAAAAAAAGTAAACCATGAAATTTGTCTCAATCTCTGAAGGACACCAAGGTATTTTTTTAATTTTACTAGCAAAACTTTAATAAATAAAACCCTTCTCCCTACCCTGCTTTGCCATTTGTAGTTTCCTTAATGCTTAATCTTCAGTTGTTGTGAGACCAGATGGTTAAACAATTAGATAAAACACAGGCAATGCTTACTTTGTCTCTTCTGTAATCACTAAACAATAAATCTCACAACTTTCTTGCCACGAATGTGATGGTGAATGCCAAATCCCAGTTTAGCAGCCGTACTCCTATTTCCTGGGCCCACAGAAGACAGAAAATATCACATTTCTACCTCATTCGACCCTTTCAATATCCTTGTCACGCTTCATTGCTTTACAAGGCACCATTTCACTGTTGCAACAAAGATTACAGGGGATCTAACAGGTAAGGCCCCAAGCAAACACGGCGCGGAGTGGACCCGAACAGGAGGCACAAGGACTTCATGTCTTATCTGCTCCCCATCTCGGCATTTCTAACCACAAGGACTGCCCTGCTGACAGCCCTGCCTGTCCTCAGGCAATGAATCTGTAATAAGATATACACACACAACAAATAATAGAGGTGGTGTGTTGTGTTTGGGGGGGTTTTTTTTGCTGAAAAAATATATACTGAGGTAATTAAATTGCTAACATGATGGATGGCCTCATTTTATATTTGAATTCAAAGTGACTTTCTATAGCATATAAAAAAGTGACTTACTACAAAAAAAGATAATGTTATAACTTGCACTGAAATAGAAATATGGATCCTTGCCCGGAATTATGAAAAATCAAGCTCTGTTTCTTTTCTAATGACAATTTACAGCATTTGGATATTTTACCCAAAATCCTAAAATATTTTGGAGACATTAAATAATTTAAACTCAAATTCTTCTCCTATAGATAACAAGTAGAGAAACTGAGGAACTGGGAGGTTGCAAAGTGTTTCAGATGACTTAGAAAAAAAAATTACACTAGTCCTGGGAAGGGATAGTAAGTACTAGGCATTAAACAAGCCCTATACAATAACATATTGTATACAGCATTGACAGCATCACCTGTAGTCAAGGTTGCACCAGCTCCCATTTACACATCCTATTTTCAGCTGTAGTGACCTAAAGAGACCTTAGGAATATTGTATCAATATCACTGCCACACGGCCACAATACAAGAAAATTTTTTGATTTCCTCCTCTCCAATTCCTCCCATCCTACAGGAAAAAAATAAGAAGCACTGACCAACTGCTAAAAATATTTCAGAATGGCTTCAGTACTTCCATCGAGCCATTAAACAAGCTAAGGGTTTGATGTCATGTTGGAAGACCTATGTTAATGCAAAGTTTGGGTTGTAATGCATTATAATTTAGGAGATCTAGTTTTGCATTTCTCCTCTTTGTATGAGAAATTTGTGATCCATACCACAAGCTGCAGAAGCTATTGGCCAGCAGCCATTCAAATATTAAATGTAACTGGGTTGTTACATCGGCTGTTATTTGCTGTGTGGCAATGCTGTTTGTAAAAATCTGCTATAAATCCTGGTATATGTTTTCTTGCTTTTGCCTGACACTCACAGAGTTAACAGGCAAAACATTTCAATAAAACTTCCATACAAAAGAGCTAAGAAGTTAAAAACTCACTGTTAACATCTGTTCATCATTTCATTGTGCGGCCACACATTAGATAAACGTGCTTACTCATAGGAGCACAATACCTAACCATGACCTCAGCTGTGACATCAAACAAGCACACGGGGGAATTGGTCCACGCTCTTGGCATTGGCGTGGTTGGCGTTCACAAAGGGGGGGAGCAGAAAAACTCTGCCCGACGAGTGGTGAAACTGCAGGATTAACAACCAACTTTTATCAGTCCTTTGCCACTGGTTTCTTTCCAATAGGAAAATGTGTGCGTGTAAGTAGGTCCATCCCCTGAAATTAAGCAAACGTCATAAGGGGCCAGTTAACTAACCTGTAATTACACTGTCACTTGTATTAACTCCATCACCCGCTAATAGAGTAAGTTATAGTGGAAGCAGCCAATGTTAGGAGGGTTATTTATTTTATGCCCTAATTAATCAGTACTGACACTGAACCACATCCTTCCTCCTTCCTCATTATTTAAATCACCCATTTATATGGATGAGCCTCTTTGCTTTGTGCATTTCATTAATGCCTTAACATGCTCCCAGGAGGAGAGTGGCGGGCGCTGTTCCGGCAAGGGGGGTAAGAGAAATGCCAGGAGGCTGCTCCTGCTCTCCCAACCTTTTTGCCCTGGGAAGGACAGAGGGGGAGGTCAATGGGATGAAGACTTTGGGCTCTCAGAAGCCGGGTCCTTCACGGTGTCGGGGAAGAAACAACTTCCCTGGGTCAGCCCAATTTCAAGCATTAGACACTTGAGAACATCTCTTTTTGGGAGGGCACCACTGCAACAAGGAAACCTTTACTTCAAGTCAGGCACATACTTAAGTGATTTCCCAAATCTGGGTCCTGATCCTAAAATTGGAAGTGACAGGTAGAAGTTCCCTTGCCCCCGATCGCTCGTCCTGAGGCTGCAAATGAAACAGAAATGTAAAACCACTTGGTCTGCAGAATGGAGATCAAAGCTTGGTGGGTTTAAATTGAAAATGAGGCAATTTGGAAATCTGAAATGCAGAATCTCTCAGGCAGGGCTTTACGTAAGGGTATGCAATCTCCTATAGCTCAGCTGAAGGATTTTTATTTACCCCCATGTTTTGAAGGTGTTACCTCTGCAACCTTACCTAACAGAACAGCCAGAACAAGGTCTAAATCAAAGTATTCTTGATGGAATATTTTAAAGTCAACTTTGTTTTCCAGTCCTTTCTTTTACATTCCCCTTGTTCTGATTTTTAGCTGAACGCACACGTCCCAGATAAGCACTTGCTGTTGCGCACAGGCAGACTCTGCAGAGCAGCCCAAAGAGGTGAGCAGAATTTTTTAAGTGACTATTAACTTGTTTAAACAAAGCACCCAGATGGGCTTACGTTAACAACTCTCATTTGGTGCAAGAAGCCTCTCTGTGTTTCTCCCAGAGGGTCAGTGCAGGGATGGGGATGCCTGGCTGAGCATAGCGGCAGCAGAGCAGAGCTCAGCCTGGGCACTGCTAACACTTTCCATGCTGCACTGCCCTCCCTGGCATCACAGTTGGAGAAGTTTAACATTAAAGCGGCACCCCCAAACCTCTTTAAGTTGTTATTCTGCTTCCTGCCTTCAACACGGGCAGCTCCTGTCATAGTTCAGCTACCTCTGAAGTGAGGCTGAGCTCTGAAAATTCAAAACTCAGGGGAAGGGGAGGAGGATGCACAGCCAGAACTGGAAAAGCTTTAATGGTGTAACACAGGAGCACACCTGCATTGCCCAAATTCAGCCTAGCAGAAGGATGGGGAAAGGCAGAGTAGGTTTTATACCCCATGCACATCCACCCCACGGGGTCAAAATCTGAAACCAGCCCACTCAGGACTCCCCACGTCCTCTTCAGGTTGCCCAAGAGCCTCTGACACCTCCGTACATCCATGCCAGGCTTCCTGGGGCAGATACACCTGGAAACACACATTTGTAGGTCAAACTGGCTCTTAACAGACTCTTTGGAAGCTGCTTTTTCTAAAGGAAGACAAATGGCACAAGGCTGTGAGTACTTTACTCGAGTAAAGCTCAAACACAGCTTTGGTGAGCTTTTGGAGGACAAAAAAACATTTGAACGATTGAAATCAAAGCTAACAAACATATCAGGCAACTCACAATTGCTACAAAGGGATTTGTAAAACTGCTGGAATTTTTAACCTGGAGTAAGCCAAGATGCTCTAGTTAAAGAAAATAATTTTAGAGATTTTAAACTATATTATTAATTTCAAGAAGATTCTGATTTTAAAGGAAACACGTACGATTTTCCCAGTATAACTTTCAGACAGCAGCTCCCATGCCAGTGCAGATAGATGCAAACCAACCTTCCAAACATGAGGAAACACTACCCAGTGCTACCTTTGGAAACCAATGGCCATGTGCAACTCCATTAATTTGTGGTTCAAGGCCAATAATTAAAATATCCAGGTTCCATCCAAATATTTCTCTGATTCCCCAGACATTTTGCCAAGCCATGAACTAATTTTCATCAAGAAGGCTTTCTTGTATTTAGCACATTTTTGGAGACAGTTTCTCACCCGGCAGAGCTCCAGGGGCACTTGAAACCTTGCAGTGCAAACTGGTCAGAAAGCTGCCAAGTGCATGTTGTCCAATGAAACCTGGTGTGTCAGAAACCGTATAAACCAAACCAAAGCTGTACAACTTTTCCATGGACTTCTTACCCAAAGCCTTGCAATGGTGTGGTCTGGGCCAGTTGCCCACACCATGAAGTGTTCCTCAGGGATTTTGCAGCTACAGGGAGTATTTACAGACTGTAGATTTTGACCAATCTTCTTGACCAGGATATTTTTTTTTTATTATTATTATTTTTTTTGAGGAAGTTCCCAGCTATTCCATGTTTATTAATGAAGAGAAAGGTGATGAGCCCTCAGTGGGTGTCATGATGTTGATCTTTCCTGGTCAAAGCCCAAAGGCTCGTTTTGAAATGTGCCAACTACATGTTCAAATACCCTTTTTTCTAGTCAAAGTCATCTGAGCAACTGAGGTGTATTGCTATTACAACACACAACATCTGCATACATGAACGTGCACTTAAACCAGTTGACAAGGAAAGCTTTTAAGGTCTGATATCTTGGCAGCAGAGCAAAAGTCAAAAACTCTCAGACCAACCAAGTGCTCTGTCTTGTCCCTATTTAAGTCAACAGCGCAGCCCCAGTCCCCATGGCTCAGTGCTGACAAGTATGAGAATGGCCAAAGAAATGCACATTAATTATCATTACTATGTCTGTTATTGTATAACAGACTGTGATTCTGTACTTTATCTCCTGGACCATTATCTCCTGCCATGTGATCTAAGTGTTGATACTGCTAATGTAAAGGAACAGAGAACAGTAGTCATTTATCCTGCAAAAGACCTCGTGCTTTTCTTGTTCTATCAATCATTAAACAAGTAATGTCTTTTGTGTTATTGCCTTGACATTCATTAACACTCACGTCACAGGAAATCTTTGCAATTAAAAACCTTATTGACAATCTGTGTTGTTTTTCATTGGCGTGTAACAAGCAAGATAATAAAAAATGAAAACAATAGTGTTATCATAGATAACTGAGGAGGTTTTTCCTTTTCATTTTTGTACCTCAGCTATTTAAATGTTCTAGTCTGTCTTTTTTTAATTTGAACATGGACTTGAGGGCTCTGAGTGCTGGAAAACCACTTTTTATCAGCCCTGAACATCTGAACACCCCTTTGACATTAATCCTGTATGACCAGATTTAGTGGAAACACTCAGTCTTGGAAAAGTCAGGCCATATGAGGACAAGACAAATGTTTCTCTCTCTATGCTGTTCTGCCCCTCTGAGATGTACAACCATGTGTGCAAACCAGCGACACAAGAACATTGTGCTTTCTCCACTGTCCAAAACATGCATTGGACTGGTTTCCATGCTGGTGGGAACTGAAGCTCTGGGAGGAAAAACAGAGCTGGGATGGAGAGGGACCTGCAGCTGACCTGCACCTCAGTTCTGGTGGGAAGCAAAGCAATGGGAAACCCCTTGAACATGGCTTATGGCCAGAGAGTTCACCCATGCCTTATGCTGTGTCTGAAATGATCCTTTCTTTTTACAGTTACATGGAGTCTCACAAATTTAGGCTGGTTGATTATGGATGTTACTTTCCATCGGGACAAAGGGCCAAAAGCTCCTAACCTGAGGGCTGACTACTGGGACGCATCAGTGTACTCTTCCTTCTTGCAGAAAAGGCAGAATTTTGCATGTTCCATGAGCATGACCTGTCTCGCCCTTCCCTGTGGGACATAGCACACCACCATTAAAGTGCTGGGCTCTGCCTGTGGCTCTGGAATTGAGTCTGTGCTCTTGCAAACCCAGACTCCTGTCTGACTCAGGCCACGCAGTCTGAAAGGTGTCTTCTGGAAGATAATAAGCTCAACCTCAATTCCCACCGACACTGACATAATTGAAAAATTAGACCATTAGGCTCTTGCATTCTTACAGGCTGTTTTAATTGCATTCAATTCATCTTGACCATATTTACTGAACACTCCATGTATACAGAGATAGCTGAGAAGTGAGTGCAACTCTGCAACCTTGCTACACAAAAAATTTCAATCAGACTCATCCTCACCTTACTTACTGTTATGTTACACTGCTGGAACTCTCAAATGCAGAGATGGCTATGCCAGAAGAGCCCATTATAACTTTTTCACCTGACATTCTGCTTAACATCATACAATTTTTGTAATTAGTGCATTTCTGCTCAGTGACAATACTTCAAATTTACTCCAATATGAGAGAAAGAACCAGAGCCAATCACTGCAGAAGCACTATGCCCACAAAGGACCATCCGAATAAACTCTTGCATACATCCATATCTCTTGACAATTAGCAAAAGTGGAAGAGGAACACTGAAGACAGTCCCATGGTCAACTGTATATTTTCACCTCTCAGATATGGTGGCCTCTCTTTGAAGCCTAAAACTGCATTTATGATCAGCCAGAATGCTGAAGACTACACAGCGTATTCGCTGTAGTAGCAGATTGACTTTTGTTGTGCACCACAGTAGTTAAATAAATTCCTATCTTTTCCTTTTTCTGGTAATTTAAGCATTAGTAGTGTTGATACCCAATCTGGACTGCCTATGGCTTTTCTTTTGACATCAACAGTAATGATCTTGGAAGGAATCACATTTATAAAACCATCCAACAAAAAAAGAATGTAACAAAACATGACAAGTATATTTCTCTGAAATGTAAGTAGGAAAAAAAATTGATTTAATAGGTTACAGATATTTACATTATTCATGTTTTATGCCACTGATTAAATTCTCTCATACCCTGTAACTAATACAATCAAGTGATAAAATTAACAGCATTTTTACATTAAAAATAAGCTATTTCTACCTTTGATATTCACCCTTGCTCATCAAGCCTCATAAGAGAATAAATTTTGCAGAACCGAGACCAACACCAACATTCAGTAAATCAACCCGACAGCAAACCCTGCTCCCCTTGGTGCCTCCATAGTTTGCCAGACTACTGTGCAGACCAGAATACCACAATTTTTAACAATCTTTCAAGGCCATCTAAACTTTCTGAAGGCAAAACAGCATTATACTAGTGAAACCTAAAACAAGTCTCAGGAGATATTCTTACCACTAAAAAAAACCCTACTTTAGGAATCCAATATGAGTTAAAATGTAGAACTTCATGCAGAAAAAATGTTCACCAGCTCCCACTGCCAGTGTGGGGCTGGGTTTATATTGAAAATACAGCTGCTGCAGAAGGCTCCCATGCATCGTCTAGGGAATGAGTCCTCTCCACCAGTCCAAGAGACACCAACCTTTTAAAGGGTGAAGTGATATCTTCAATAGCACAGATATTATAGAGCTATTGATTCTACCTCCCACCTCATGCTTCAGTTTGGTGACAGTCACTCCCCAGCATACACGTGTACCTAAACTAATTTCATACAGTTTACCTGACCTTGGGTTTGTACCCATGAACATGTGTAACACCAGTACGAGACCACCCTGCGTAGGATTCAGGCATTCTTGTGCCTGATGAGACAGCTTCATGTACTGTAAAAGCTTTTTCATCTTAAACCACTGCAAACTTATGGACACAATAAACTCTTAGTACGAAACAAACCACTACCTTGGTGTAACTTCATTGAAAGGGAGAGTTTGACTGTTAAACACCAATTAAGCCACAGAGACAGGGCTCAAACAGCCTATTTTCTCCTCTGGCTATGCCATAGATCCAAGCACCACCTACAGCAAGTCTTTTTATCTCCCTGCTCATCAGTTCATCATGAGTAATATGTTGAGCATGTTGGACAGAAATAACAGACCTCGGGTATCTGGGCATTAAACGGATGAGCGTTGCGGAAAGGCATATTGTGAAGGGAATGTATAATGCAAACAGGGATGAGATAAGAGATATCTGATTCACAAAGATTATGTCTTTTGTGCCCAATATATGGGTGGCTAGCAGGTCACTGTGCAGGAATTACAAGTAATATAAGAGAGCATGAGGAAGCAATATCTTAACTTGAAAGGACTTGTAGAGGGATGAGAGAGATTTGCATAAAACCAATACAGAGCAGATGGGAATGGACAAGCCTGCTGGTATCAAACACACGCCAAAGGAAAATTACAGAAGAACAAGGAAGTTATTGTAAACAGCACTTCGATATCCTAACCATACATGAAACCAAGAAACCTCTAAATCCACCAGAACAATTGCCTGAAGGGTTTAGCAAAAGGCCCCGAGTTCCTGCTAGAAAAATATCACATTACTGGTGACAAAAAAAATCTTATCGTGTTTTCCCACCTTTAGAAGGCAAAATACCTATATGTACAAAAAATTAAGTGAAAAGCAAAAGCAAAAGCAAAGGTTACTCTTGTATTCATGTATGTAATGTATTATCTTTTTTAACACTGTTCTGCAAACATGAAAAAAGGCAGTCAATGTCAGAAGTATCTTTTCTGACAGCAAATATTTGGGGAAGTTTGTCTTTAGCCACACAGCAGATTTTTTTTTAAAAAAAAGGAAAATTGGCTTTGGATTCAAAGAAGATTGCAAAACATAAATGTTGTCATGATAAGTATCAGTGTTCTAGAATTACAACAAGTCCAAGATGTTTTCAGAGGCATGTGTCGAAAATGATGGTAAAAGGCAGAGAAATACATAGGCAGAAGGGTGAAAGAAATCTGGGCAGAGGTGTGAAAACAGTTTATAGTTCATTAAAAAGAGGCAAGAACACAGAAATTTTCCCAAGCTGCAGCTGCCCAACTCTGCACTCACTTTGAGCAAGATCTTCTGCCAAGGTGGTGCTGGGAAGCTGATGCTCCTCAAGTGCCCCCAGTCTCCTTTCCTGGGACTCTCAGGAAGGAGGGGTGAGGTATGAGTGTCTATTAAAACTACTGTGTTTGGAGGAGAAATGTGCAAGTCACTCCCTCTTCTGCAATGGCAGACTAATTTTATTCTGTCTATACTCCAGAGGAATCAAATGCTTGATGGATGGAGCCTAAGAAAATCCCAATTCAGGCAGAGAATTGTAACACAATAACCCGTGAGTAATTTGTTATGTAGTGACCGGGTGCCAGGAGGTGCCGGGAGGAGAGACTGAAGCAAAAGTCAGCAATGAGCTAAAAGGCCATGTTCCTGCAGGCACTGAGGAGTAGTTTTGAGTGTATCCATTTGACAATGCCACGTTGACGGACCCCTTCTCCCATTGTACCTATGAAGGGAGTGAAGTCTGAAGTCCCAAGCCTTGTGGCATTCATATTATTTTTCCAGTAATCCAGAACTATGAAATAAAACTTCAAACAAAGAAGAAAACAACAGAGATGACCATGGTGAATTTAGGTAAGAAAAGATCTGGTGCTCACATGGCCTGAGAACTGATTTCTGAGAAACATTCCTCCATCATTCCTTCCCCTCCCCTTCCTGGCCCTCCCCCGTGGCATGATTATACACATAAATTAGAGTGAAACCAAAACCTTTTAATACCGACATGGTAAGCCGAGACACCACTTGACAGTGCTGGACACAAAGGATGAACATACCTCTGCGACTCAGCACCCGAAATCCAGAATTACATTTCTGCTGGATGACACTTCAGTGGTGACACACATTAATAGCTCTGGTAAGCATAGATAACACAATGCTACTTCGGTGTCTCGCTACGAGCCCTTGCCAGTAATGAGCTTTAAAGAAACAATGACTCACGGTAATACGAACTGTCACAAGATCTCACAGAAAGGGATATGAGATAGCTCAAGGACGGTGGCACACAGCCTGCCCCTGCTCTCTGCAGCACACCTCTTCCCACGGCCAGATAAAGGCACAGATAATGCAACCAGATGAATAGACAACTGCATTTAAGTCCTATGAATCACAGGAATCCTTTCATCCCCCTTCCCAAACAACCCCGCTTCACTACCAATAAAGTTTCAACTGTTTTTCGGTCCTGCCTCTCCTCCCAGCAGCTGCTGCCTGGAATTTCTTCCTTGCTTCCTCCTGGCTGCTGTGGTGAGACCCGGCACTACCATGTGCCCACAAGACCCTCACCATCAGTCACGTGCCACTGGTGGGGCCTGATTCTCCCATGTGGGAACTAACAGGAGATAAAAACTCTACTAGAGATCAAAGTGCTAAAGGACAGTTTTACCCCATCAGTAAATATGGCCTTTGAAAGGGCCTTTACCCCACACTCTTTCAAATATTTCTACCCAAAAGGGTGTATTTTTTAATTAAAACCAAGCATTTTCTTACCTGCAGCACTGATCACCTCGGTTCTGGAAACCCAACCTGTAGTTGTGCAATCAGGGCTTAAGCCATCGCAACCACACGCGGAGCAGAGAGCAGGGCACACTCCAGCTCCACACAATGGCTCCACCATGCAAATGGGTAAAAAAACTCAAATCCTTACAAAGGAAGAAAATGCCAGCACCTTTTTTTTAAGGAATATTGTAAAGGACCTTGCTGAGTGAACAGCAGCCTGGGAGCAATGTTTATGGCAGAGCTATAAACTCATGAACAAATTAAAAGGATTTACAAGAGTAATTCAAGTCTCAAGCCAAACCTACTGAACGGCAGGAGACGATTCTCCCAGGGTCAGGAAGAAATAATTAGCACTGTACTAGGGAAAGAGGGTTTAGTATTATTTCTTGCCCTACCTATTGGGGAAAAAAAAAAAAAGAGTTTATCCTTTCAGTTATGGCAATAAGTGCACAGGAAGATCGCTCCTTATCTCTTCAGTGCTTCACCTGGCTGTTTTTATAGACCCTTTGTTCTTGTTTCAACTCACCTGTTACAAGAGGGCACTTTTTTTTCTTCCCATTTTAATGACCCAACACTTTAGACTCTAGATTTTAACTCTATCAAACTCATCTGAATTCAAAGCCTCCAGCCAAATTGTTTAAAGCTCAATGAGCCTGCATACATATTTTAAGCTAGGGTTGGTGTATTTTTTAATATCCCTGATGTTCCCTGTCCATGTTATGCCACTTGTTTCCTCCCTGGTGAACAGATGAAAACCTCAGCAACTAACTTGAGATCTGCAAAGGTCTGCATTTGAGTGTTTGGCTATTATCTGAATGCCCAAACACCTGCTGACAGCAGCAGGAGCAATTCCAAAAGGCTCTGACCTCTGCACGTAGCTGAAGAATAACTTTTTTTGCAGAGATGTTCAGTACTACACTATGAAGTGGTGATCAGTGAGAGCTTGCAACTACCTAAAGTCTTTAATATAATTTGCAGATTAAGAAAATATTAAAGGTAAGACGTAGTAAGGAACAGAGCTGTGTCTGAATGCACTGCTGAAGGTGGTGGCATCAGTGTCCACTGGTCTGAGCCAAAGTGCTCTGAGAACATTTTACTCCTCCCCCAGGGGCTGAGCTAAGTGAATGAAAAAATTCTCTACAATCCAATAGCAATGAAATCAGGAAGAAGGAGCTACCTAGCAGAGGTGCATAAAAAACGTTTGGAACCCCTAAAAATATAGAAAATAATATAGGAGAACATAAAAATAAGACATATCCTTTCTATGATTTTTTTAAACTCTCATGTAGGTGTTATATCGATCCCAATTAAATCCCAGAGGATCTCTCAAAGCCCCTTCTAAAACATGCAGAATCATGGCATCACCATGTGGCATTTCAACCACAGGGGCTTTATCTGGATGTACACAGAAGGCCCAGGTACACGCTAGAGCTCTTCCAAGCACACCACCTATGCAAGGATCTACTGTCTACAGACTAGGAGGAAAGGTACCAACACAGAGAATGTCCATGTTATATTTTTCACAGGATCTCTTCACTGAACAGCCCCTGCAATCCCTTCCCACTAATCCAGGCTGGCTGGTATATAGGGAAGGATCTCTCTGGATACGTTCCCTTTAGATCACAAAAGGAAATATTAATCAAGCAAAAGATGGGAAATTATGACACCCAGCTGCTAAAGTTCAGCCCCGGTGGCCAAGTCAGAGTTGATCCCAGAGTACAGGTGACTATCCATCAAATGACCTATCATAACACCCATTAAAATGTCTGGGTTAATCAGGACAGTAGCCAAGAACAATATTTTTCTGCTGACTTCCATAACAGCAGGTACAAAAGCAATCCCCTTGAAACACCCCTCTGCAAGCATTCAAGAGAAAATTTGATTAACTAAACAAAATTCCAAAGATTGCTTAAACCAAACCATGCCATCTCCTCACTGCACACCAGATACAGGACCAAGGACGTTTTAGATGAAGTAGGGAGGGTATTAAATCTGCAGAGTTATACGTGTGAGCTGGGAAAGGCATTGAAACCTGAGCTTAACTTCTGTGTTGCTACCTGTGGTCACATCAAAACACAGACAGTGAGACTGAAGGTTACTGTGCCACCGCCTGATAGTGAAGTGGGATCGGTTGCAGGCATTGTTATGATTACTCTGCAAAATACTTTAATGTGGGTGAGGAAGAATATCTTTATGAGGCTGTTATAAATTGCACCACGTAGCCCTTAGAAAAACACAAGTGTGACTTTGTGCTCTGCCTGTTTCAAACTGAGCACGAGGAAATGATAAAATGGTTTTATTGTTACCAGTAAAGACACTTCACATCTGTGAGATTGCTTCCTCTTGAGGATCTTCGAGCCATTTCTCCCAGACTTGGTCATTAGAGTTGCTCAACAGGGCAGGTGCTTATACTCAGCACTACAAGCGTGGCACAGCAGAGCTGCATGACTTTGGCACACACAGGATGTCATTAATCAGGGGCAGATTAATCAGGTCCCAGCCCTCAGTGTTAATTAAAACTCTGCACTAGCCCCTGTTTCTCTCCAGGCCTGGACCAGCAGCTCCTTCTCCTTGTCACAGCCAGAAATATCAACTGGGACCAGGTCCCCACTGTGTGTCAAGCAGCCCCATGCCCATCCCTGGATATTTTTCAGGGGGGAAGACAGAAGTTTGCAGGTGAGTGGACTAGGGAGGGAGGTGAGACATTGGGTTGGCTCAGCACCCAGCATAGTCCTAAAGAAAGGGATTTTATTAATATTTATTTTTCCAGAGGGAAATGTGGTAATCTGGAAGGAAATGATACCTGTGGCAGTGTCATTGGGAATATTGAGGGTGAGCCTGGGCTCAGAGCTGAACCCAGTGACTGGAGCAGGTTGGTAAGAAACATGCTTAAAAGTTTTGCTGGAATAAGCCTAGAAGTCCCTGTTTGAGTGAACCATATTTATAAACATCCAACTGGGAAGAATTTTTTTTCTGCCAACACGTGAACTAATTTGTGATCTATGAAAATAACTACAAACTCAAAAAAATTGTTCTAAAAAACCCCAAAACATCTTTATCAATGACAACTGTCATTGCCACAGCTGTGTGTATTACTGCTGCTCTTCACTTGGAGTGGTTTGGTAGAGAGGACCGTTACTGGTTTACACAGCTATAGACAGATGTGCACCCAGTGCACCAGCAAGCTGTGGCAGAGGGACATTACATTTAGTTATGTAACTTAGTGCAAGCAAATTTCCTAAGCTTTGCCCCAGGAAAGTAAAAAAAAAGAAATCTTTGTCAGGCAAATGATGGATGCTTATAACATTATACAATGAAAGAAGAGCTCAGGATATGTATACAACGGCTTCAGTTCAAAAGGTTCTGCAGCAACAGCTCAATAATGGAACTTATAAGTTATATATAAGCAAGCCAAACAGAGAGCTGAGAAACCTTCTGTCTTAGATGGGTAAACTGTTTACCTAAACAGAAAGAAACATTACTAATTGTCATTTATGAGAATGCAAAGACGCACAGACTGATAATCCATATTGGATCTCCTGGAGGAGGTCAAAAGCAAGTGCTTGTACAGCCCTGGTGCCATACACACGGTTCACACAGCCCTGAGAAAGCAGCTTGGGCCCTTCTTGGGTTCTTCATGGGCCCAGCTACAATAGCTAAACCTCGGATTAATGTCCATGTTTATGATTTCCGGTTGCAGTAATAAGATACAGGTATGATTCATAATGAGATGTCCAAAGTGATTTTAGAAGATGCTCCAGATGGCATGGGCTGAGGGCGAGGCAGTGGGGCTGTCCAAGCAGGGAGAACCACAAGAGGGAAACATGACACATGCAACCCCAGACACATCCCTGTGCCAGCTCACCCCACGGCAGGGTCACATCCTGTCCCCCAGCTCCACGTTGGAGCCACGCAGCCATGACCCAGTGCTCTCCAGGGCCCCACAGTGCGTGCAACTCTGCTCACACCAGGGACTGGGAGGGAAGAAACCATGTCCTGCGGTTAACTGGGAGGAGTAGAGGGCAGTGGTTTTCTTTCCAGTTGCTCTGGAAGAGCCTGTATGGCATTAAGTAGGTTCATTTCTGTAGCACAGTTTTCCCATCTGGAAAATGGGGAGGTGGGGATAAGACTTTGCTTTGTGAACATGTTAAAAAGCATAACACTTTAATGGGTACCCAGTAATTTGAGATCCCGGGATAATAGTGCGGAGAATTATTATTATTACAACAGAAGGCATTTTTACTTCTAATGCACAAAGAAAACAAATAGCAAGAGAGTGAGGTTCGAAGATCTAACGTTCATTTTATTTTTATTTTTGAACTTTCTAATTTTTCAATAATTGAGACCGCAGAGGTTCAGTTCCATATGTGCAACAACCGAGTTCCAACCCCTTCTGAAAACTGGTTGCCAGCTATTGAGACAAGTAAGAATATGCTAAGCAAAAACAAAGAAACAAAATATTTAAAAAAAATAAAAATAAAATGTTGATACTTCTGTAATTCGCATTCATTTTCTCAAACCAGCCAGAACCTGGAGAAGCATTTGACAGTGTCTGGGCTTAAAGCCATGGAGAGTATCCACTGCTTAGTGTTGTATAATTTACAAACTCCTGTTCTTTCAACAACTACTCAGAAAATGAAATTGTTAAGTAAATATATAGCAGAAAAACAACTCAGAAGAACAGAGCAACTCCTTTATATCATTCAAAAGGTGATGGCCTCTGTGAGAGAAAACAATGTTCTGTAGTCTGCCAAAGGTAGAAGAACATCAAACAAACCAAACAACACAAAAACTATGAAAAAAATTTGCATGCGTTTTTTTCCACAGTAACCTCCTCTGCAGTGGTATGTGACATGGAGATGGGTTCTTACATGCATCTGCCATCCAGGGAGACAGTTTTCATGTGATTCTGCTGGCTGCTGATAATATCAGATTACAAAAGTGACAGTAGTTGAGAAACACTTCCGAAAAAAAGTGCATCCGCATTGCTGAAGCTGCTCCTACGACTGGGTTACGGCTCACTTATTGTTTTGGAGACTCTTTTATTCATCAGGCCCCAGAGAAAGAAAAGATCTTTCTAATCAGTGGTCCAGGGTGAAGATCTGAGCAAAAACCCAGCTCCCAGGGACCTCAAGCCAACAGTGGCTGCATCCCACCATGCCCAGGGGACACCCTCAGCCTGGAGCAGAGCAATGGGATGAGTGTGTTACCTTTCCCACAGCTGGGTCAGGAAACTTAAGAAATTGCTCCTTCATTAAACATATTAGAGACTCAGCCTTGTTTGCCTACTGATATCCTTGAAGGAAGGGAATACAAAGATGAGGGTGTGAATGCTATCTGCTGTATCACCACTTTCAGGCTGCTAGGACAGTCCTATTTACTTTATAGTAATTCATTGCCAACTTCACACATAAAAGTTAAACACGCTTTTTAAATGATAACACTCAAAAGACAGTTTTCAGAAGAAAAAAACCACCAGAATGCAAATCTCTACTTAAAAGGGGTTAGATGGAGGTTACTGAAAAGTGTTCCCAGGTTTGTTTCTCCTTGCTGTTCCAGTAAAGGTGGTGACCCCGGCCACCCAAGGGACATAGTGACCTGCACAGCTTCAACTTAGCAGAGCCTGGAGTGGGATAAGCACCCTAAAGCACATGCCCCAGGTGGGCTAGGACCATGCAGAAGCTCAGTCTCGCCCTCCCTGTGGGTGACTGTGTCCCCCCATGCCGTGGGAGCCATTCCTGGGCTCATCCCGACCTCCCCGCGCTCCTCCCCGCTTCACCCCACTCAAGAACAAGCACATGGTGAGACCCTTAATGTCGGTGGGCTTTGGACCAGCCATTAAATGCTCTGTTTTCTCTAGTGGTGACAAGAACAGCTTAAAAAAGCTTTGCTTAAATAGAGTTATAAAAATATCAGCCACTGATCCAGAAGTTCTCAACAATTCAGTGATGCAAGGTCACTCCTAATTGCCTCCATCTTTCCTATTCTCTCTCCAGAGAATAATTACTTCAAGAAACAAAGTCCTGGTTTATTTTACTAAGATCCAGAAATTCCCTGCTTTTGTAACAACAAGCAACTCCCCTCTTCTTCCGCTTTGGACTAAGGAGAATATTACCAGTGTCAGTTATATGCTGGGGAACTGTTAACCCTTAACATCCACGTGGTGAAAAAATAAACTGCAGAAATAATCGCCTGGTGTGTTTAGAATTACTCAGTACTGTTAAAACCATCATTCTTTTTGCTTGTTTGTAAATGGGAAGAACAAGACCATGCTTCCAAAGCATTTATTCTGTACATAGCCAGAATAAAAATTCCCCTGGAATTGCTGTCTTGGAGTGAGGCATGGAGTTTCAAAACTTCCCTTTTGAGTTTTCAAATTCAAAAGTAAAAGGGATCGTATCCTAAAGCAGCCTCAACACTCAGGTTTAGACAGCAGAACTGTGTGATTCGACCGCTGTGCTGGGTTCATAAAAAAAGCCAATTCAGGGTGGTAACTGTAAGTGAAAATTGGAATTTTAAAGTTGGTCCTATAGTAGATGTTACCTGTCAGAGGGAAACAGAGTGGTCCACTCAGTTGGCTTCTCACTATTATTATTACAGTATCATTGTTACTATTGTATTGCAGTACTATAGTATTACCTATTCAATTAATAACAATTCAACTAAACTTTATACTAGACAAAAACAACCCTCATGGAACCTTTTTAGGAACAGCTTGGGAAAAACCTGCAAAGACTGCTCCCAGCAGATGATGGACTCCATCCCACCACACCCTCTTCTTTAAAGGCTTCTAAAAAAGATGAAATCTTCTCAGTCATCTCAGTTTTTCAGTATTTCCTCACAGCCATTTTCTGCAGCTACTCTAAGGTCCATAGATGTCTCATGGATACTTTGGTGAAGCCATGTGACATTCTGCATTTAAACTGGTTCCATTCTCTCTGGCTGGATGCTGTAGTGGTGTGGACACACAGCACGGGCAGCACTCCAGAGTGCATCTACTCAGAATACATCTTCAGCAATATTCTGCAAAACTACAGAAAAAAGTCATCCTGACCAGGCTGTGCCAGGTTCCAGAGAGGCTGCTCAAGTGAGAAATGTTCTCCTACGACCAGGAACCTTCAGCAGCTTTTTGATCTACTAAACTGTGGTTCTGAGTCATTCCAGCAATTGGAGTAAGTGGCTTTGCACCTCCAGCTCCAACCTGGATTTGGACAGAAAGTGCCAGAAAGCCATAAAAAAGTCACAAAAGCCAAGTAGTCAAAAAATCTCATGAGAAATCCTGTAGCTTGCCCTCTTCTTTTGCTTCAATATCACAGTGTTGAACCAGGACCTTACATAGAGGTACCAAGAAATCCTAGAATACTGGGAAAAATCAAAGGGAGAATTTTCTTGTTTCTTTGAATAGACTCAGTTGCAAGTTAATTAATTCTCTAAATTACTCAATTTAAAATACAATTTTGCAGATTCAGTAAGTTATTTCAAGGTAGGCCAACATACTCTTAGTGGTCTGCCAGAAGAGAACCCAAACTGAATCTTTGAAGCTTCTTCATCACCTAGACAAGTTTCCGGGTCATAAAACTCCCATGAGAGTTTTTAGAAATGAAGATGTGAAGGCAACAGATGCATTCTGATAAAACCACAGGGATCTTGAGGAAATCTTATTTTTTATATAAATGTTTATAAAAATCAAAGATTAAATTTCTCAAGTAGAAATAAAATTTAAAACTGTTGTATTTTTCTTAAAATATATATTAAGTTACAGACTATCCTCTTCTCATCTTATCGTGGGTTGAGATAAATTTTGTTTTGCAAGAGGAAAAGGTAACAGTTCCTTTAAGAAAAAAAGCTGAAGCTATGTAAACCCTCTCTCTCTGATGTTCAGTGCCTTTTTGATCAGTGTCTCTTCGTTCTTAAGTGGAATTAACAGACTGGAAAAAAATGGTTACCCTGAATCTTCAGTGTTTGGAAGTTTTTATAAACCAAAAACCGGTCCTATTTCCCCGTGAAGCTCTCATTTGGCACTCCAAGTCTTTCTTCTGCTCCAGGCAGCTATCTGGTTTCTGGATTATAATGTCTTCTTGCATTCTTCTCTCAATCCACTTAATATCATCCCATCTCTAAATCCACTTGGCAAGTCTGAAGCATAATCACCATGGTATAAAAAGACTTTTAAGGGTAAGTCCTCTATCACCTGCCATCAGGACAGACTATATTCTGTTTAATGCCTAAATGCTGTCTATCTACCTCTGTGCTGTGCCCCTCTCTCCAGGGCCACCACAGCTCCTGGGAGAATAACAGCATAACACAGCAGCACTGATACCACAAATCAGCTTTTCCCCAGGTGAGGAAGAAGAGTGGAGTTTATTATGTTGGTCATCAGCCACTATAGCTAGCATTTCATGACAGCTTTTATTAACAGTAGCCTTCTATATTCTCTTGATTATGACTTTCTGACAATGCCTCTTTCCAGGGTAACATCTTCCATGTGTAGCCTGAAGCCAGAGAAATATTTTTCCAAATAAATTTGATAACAAATCTCATCAACTGATTTGCAGGTTGGACAAGTATTTTAAAAACCCTTTATATCATGTGTCTGGAAGAAATGATCTAAGCTTCAGGTTTGGAAGGTGAGGTTGTGTACATTCCTTCAATGGGAGACCAGAGAAATTAAGATTTTGCACATAAGTAGAACAGTGAATGTGAATATTTCAGAGCTCTGTAGAGACATTAATGATTTTAGCAATGCAACATCCAGTAATACAAGTTATGATCCTCATTTAGACTGGGAGACATACTTGGACTAAAAATCCAACAAGTACAAGAATCTGCAGGAAGGAGGGAACTTGGTCCCTTGAATCAACCTCCTTTTCCACCCTTGAAAACACCTGCAAATCCACAATGATAAATTCCTTCAAAAAGAAATCAAGAGGACAGGCTGGAGAAACAGTAAGGTTCTTCAGCCATTCCTAAAATCTAACCTTTCACAAATGGATATGTGTAAGTTCTCTGTGGAGTAACCCACCGAGCCCCTACTACCTTTTAACTGCAGACAGCTTAGCAGTACAGACCAAGCCAATAACTCCTCTCATTCCTGTTGGCTTCTCACTAGTAAAACCTCACCTGGAGCTGTGTCATCGGGGAGGGTTCTTCTAAGGAAGGGACAGAATTTTTGCTCTTGGGACTTAGCCTTTCCAAAATTTCCCACCTGCTGCATCTCTGTCTTCACTACCACAAAGCTGTCAGTCAGCTCACACTCAATGTCTTGCTGATCCTCCAAAATCAAGAAGAAAAAAAGCAGCCAAAGCAGAGGTTAATGGAACAGACCCACACTGCCATTTTCATCTGAGACAAAGGTTTTATCTGTGTAAACATCATCTTATTGCTCCACATTAACAGCATTGCCACTTTAGCTGGAAAGCGTTGTGTACCATCTACACATAAACCAAATATTGCCCTACCTTTCCCAGGAACATCACCTGCCTGGAGGTGACTGTGCATTTTCTGTGCCAGAAGAGCAAATTCAGTGTGCCTGTTCTACAGCTGATTGCCTGCAGGCAAATAATCCCAACCAAGTTTTGTCCAGTCTGCCCTTGAAAATTATTACTTTACTATTAACAAACCAGCAGGTTGAAAAGTTCCTTTAGATAAGTTTGCCTTTCTGGGTCAGTTGATCTTCAAAGCCAGGAAACACCATCACTGTTGTAATGGTCTTTTATAATTTCCTGGAAGACTGTCTTATCACAGTTGTAGTTTGTGAAAGACAGTGGACTTTCTACCTTCCGATACAAAAAGGATAATATATGCTCAGTGCAAACTTCAGCCTGTTTAGCCTATGTAAGAGTAGCACATTGTCTGTCCATCTGCTTTCTTCCTATCATTTGAATTTTGGAAGCGTGCATCGAGCTTTTCTCAATGAATATAAGAAAGTTTCTGCACTTTCTTTGACCCTGCTGAACTTTGCAACGCTGACTTCTCAACACCCCTGCTGAAGAAAGCCACTAAATCTCACAAACTATCTCTTTGTTGTCTCCTGATTTTCCCAGCCCCTCCTTCCAATCTTACCGAGCCAGTTGAGCTGCACTTTTCACCTCCTCTGTTGACATGAAATGAAGTAATCACATTTATTTGAATATTCACTACAGATCTTGTCATCGTCTTGGTTTATTAGCCAAGAAGATAATGTTTCAAGTGCAAGTCTTAAAACTTTACAACATGGATCCACTCACTCGCTAAAAGCAAAATAAGTGAATTAAAACCTCAATTCATAAAGCAAATAAATGTCAGGTAGACACACCACTGAAATCAAGCCACAAAAGCTAACGAGCCTGCAAAACAGAAGTACAGAGCCTGGAAATGGTCCTAAAGGCATCTTCAAAACACCCTGGGTAACGCTGCGAGGATGTTGCACTCTGCAGAGCACACGCTCCCATTCACTCATTCACCACAGGGAAACCCACAGGCATGAACAAGAGCACTTCCAGCCACACACAAACTGGTGTGTGAAATGTGTACTGCCTGTGTAGTGAAGTATGTGTGCACGTAAAGAAACAAACCCAAAGGAAGGAATAGCTCCAGCCTTTGGGATGCAGCGGGTGCTGTATCTGCTGCGTGGTGGTTTACATCTTTAACTGTTTTCCCTGTCACGTTACTGATCATAAGATTTAAAAATCACTATGCTTACCAAAATACACAGAAATAAACATCAATGCTTCCCTTATCCCACAGGAAAGACACACAATATATGCTTTATACAAAGCATATTCTAGAACTATGGACTTCAATTTCTGCCACTTTAATTTATGCTCTAAACGGGAAAACAATGGATATTTTCTTTGGGTGAAATGCTGCTAATTTTCTGTGTCATCCCCATTTAATCAACCTCAACAGCATATCTACACTGAAAGAAGACTATCCCTTCTTAGAGAAGATGCAATTTAAAGCAAAGAGGAAGCCAAACTTTAAGCACCTTTAGAAGAGAGCAAGAGAAAGGGCATGACCTTGATTTGTATCTGTTCTGAGGACGGAGGATTCAGTCTTTAAGTCTGTCACTAAAGCACTTTCCTCAATTCCTAAATTTCCTGGGGAGTTGTTAAGGATGGAGAACATGATGAGAGGCAGGGCTTTTTCTCCTAATAGAAGTGAGTGTCTTTCCAGCTGCTTTCTCTATGATACTGTACAGGAGACCTGGGCAAAATTTGCACGTACAAGATAATTTCTGGAGTTCCTAAGGAGTTCTGAGGCCAAAACAACTCTTTTGAGGAGAGGTTGGTAGAGTTGAGCCTCCAGGATCCAGTAGTCCGTTGAGGTCTACAGTCCATGAAGAAACTCCAGTTCTCTCCTATTATACCAAAAATCTGCTCTAACAAGACTGGTCTGAAAACGCACATGATGGACCACATAAATTGTTTGTCCTATAAAAAACTCAAAAGGCTTTCCAGTTTCATCTTCTTTTGGGTTTTAATCTTTTAAAAGCGCGTTCAGATTATATGCATTTGATTTTAGTGAGTTTGTGCTCAAAAATAAATGGCCTGTGCACACACACACTAACACATGTGGAATCCCTTTTCAGTAATCCTCAAAGAGGCTTTTGATTTTACTTCTGATTCACCAAAAAAACGTGCCAGTGAGCAAGTGAGATGTGCACAGGGATTTAGATGGCTCCGAGGTCACCACATACATTTACATAGGAAACATATGGCTATGGGAAAACTCTCCACTTGGCTGTAAATGGGTGCCTTGAGGTGTTTTCACAAAATCTGATCCTCAAACAGATAAAAATCAAAGGCCAATCAGAGGGAAATTGTATCTGAGTTAACAAGGCAGCCCATCAGAATCTTAGCTACACCATCCCAGAAGCAAACCCAAAGCCTGCAGCTCCGGGGACTGATCCCACCAGCATCAGTAGGGGCTTGGTGACACCCAGGGGAAAATCCTCTTCCACCTTCCAGCACCACGGTCATCCTTGAGGTTAAAAAGGAGGCAAAATGCGTTGCACAGGCAGCAACCACCAAGTTGTAAGGCAGGTCTGTGTCCTCTTACATCAGGGGAAGACTAGCAGATGCAAAGAGCAGACAGGTAGAGCTGGAGGAGGGCTTTCTGCTCCTGCACAGTCTCAGTCTCACCCAGCACATGAGAAGGGCTATGCACTGAGCACGAGGTCAAGGACACCTCACATCCCACAGGGTTGTGAAAGCAGGACATCTCCTGTGCCCCATCACAGAGCTGTGTTCACCCCCTGAGAATAAGGGGAAAGCTCCAGCTATTGTCCAGGTCCTGAAAGTCTATTACTAGAGAAGAATAAGCCTGAAATGCAACAGCTTTTTGGTGAAGGAAGCTTCACGTGACTCATCCATCACAAGCTTTATTATTGCTTCAGACTCTACTGCAGGTTTACAACCGGATGTTTTAGGGACCTTGCATTTTCCCCGTGAAATATTCCCTGCACCACGTTTAAAGCTGACAGGCAGGTAGTTGTAAAGTCAGCCATAACAGTCAAAGCTGGCAAGTTTTGCCTCAACACGATAAAAAAGTCTGTTATTAGTACTTTGTGATTAATGATTGTATATTACAAATGTACATTAATAAGTATAATATACTCTCAGTATTTTATTGCTGCTTTTATGATATGACAGGCAAACCTATGAAAGCATATTTAATGTATTCCTACCACCAGACTGTGTGTGCAATTTACACAAACTGTAGAGATGGTTTAAAATGCATCTAAAAAGGATACAACCAAAGTTGGTAGGACTCCAACTTCACCCATGTTTTATTACGGTTGTATCTCCTACAGGAAGATTTTTGCATTCTTCCTAATCTCTAAATTTCTGCAATTTAGGACAAATGGGGAAGGGAGGATCAGGAAAAAAAAGTGCTGGAAGCAAGAAACGCCCCAAACATGAAGATGTTACTGCAGTCTGAGGCAGGGTGAGGGAGATGGTGTGAGGGAGCAATATTAGTGTCTGGTCCCCAAGAGTAGAACAAGCAGAATCAAAAATTGCTTCAAGTTCCTTTAAGTGCTGGTGTTTTGCTGAGCTCAGGTGCAGACATTTGGCAGTGTTTGGCAGCCTGTGCTTGCTTCACTGGGCCACCACTTGCAGCCAAGCCTTGTCTAGTCTCTCTGACTAGAGGAGCAAAGATGGGTATATTGCATTGATCAGAACCTTTATATTAATATCTTTACTGGCTCTAGGTCACGATTCCAGGCAGCTGCAGCAGCTCCCTCAGAAGGAAGGTGCCCCGACAGCCTCTGGAGGATGTGGGGGGTGCAGAGGCTCCTGCAGCCCATACGAGTGTTCTGCAAACCGGTTCCTTCTGCATTCATACCTCTCTATTTCCAGAGCAACGACTGCCTCCAAACCAGGGTCCTCCAACAATTTTTTTCCTGGGTTTATCTATTAGCAATTTATCCAGGTGTGCAATCAGTTGTCAGCATTCTTAGCAGATGCTGTTCAGGTTTTCATAATTTCTTTTCACCTTTCTGACATGAGAAGTCTAAAGTTTCAGGTTTTGGCCTCAGCTTCATGCCTAACTTCTTGCTGCCCTCTGTAGTACAGAGTCACCATCCTCTCCGTGTGGTGTGGGCTGAGCTCTGCTGTTGAGAGGGTATTGCAGGATCATAGAACCATTATGGTTGGAAGGGACCGCCAGAGTCATCAAGTCCAACCTTTATCCCATCATATTCCTAACCATTAGACCATTAGATCCTCTAGAAACAGGAGTATCTGAGCAAAGAAGGGTCTGAATCTTCACCTGGGCTGCACTGACAGTACATCCAGAAATGCAGAGCAAATGCACACACTGGTTTCCACGGTGAGTCCCAGGCCATAAGTGGAACAATCCCAAGCTCAAGTTCAGCAGTAGCTGGCTGCTGGCAAAAAATCCCGAAGGCAGCAGGTGGTGGGTTTTTTCCTCTCAATTGTTTCACACAAGAAACAATTCCCTTTTCCCAGTATGTCAAAACACATCATAATAATTCATTGACACGCTGTTAAAAGAAAAATGTGTTTCCAACATCTGGATAAATGCATATGTGTGCGCCGAAGGGGCACCCTGGGCAACTGTGTTTGTTAGCACCAATTTAGCAGGGCAGATTCCTGACTGTGGGAGAAGCAGATATGAATAGACACGTCCAGAGATATATAAAGCTTCAGGTCAAATACCCTGGGCTGTAGAAATCTTTCTTCTCAGTTTATTGGTGTCCTATTGGGTTTCCTCCTAATCTAAGATACATGTAGTTAAGAAAGCAGGGAACAAAAACCTGAGGGTAAAATAAACGGAATAAAAAAAGAAGAGAGGGTCCCATGGAGTCCCTCAGAGTGGGACTAAGCAATTTAGAGAGATTTTAGTTTATGGAGATCCTACCCAAGAACAAGGATGGATGTGAATTCAACAGAAGCCACAACCTATACACTACAATAAAACAGACTACATGGTCTACTAGAAAACGCTGGGAAAGGCAAGTTTTTTTTCATATTGGGAGTCTGAGGGCTTTGCTGACTTTTAAAGGTAGTTTTTCAATGAATGGAGCAGAGCAGCTAACACGTGCCTGGATCCAGAGCCTGTTGATGCTGAGCAAGATGTGTCCTGCATTCAGCAGGACTCACAACTTGCAGCAGCTCCCAGACTCAGCCCTAACATGGTAAACTCACCTTTGCTGGTCATTTGGAGTGTGCCAGATGATGAAAAAAACATTCATTTAAACTGAAGCTACCCCCGAGATGTTTGTCTTCAAAGGGAGGAATAGACTCTGTTCTTACATGGCACGTTCTCTCTAAGAATTCCCATTCCAATCAATTTCTATACTATTAATTCCATCAATCACAACCACACCCCTGCCCCCCAAGCACACAATGCACCTCTTGATTACAGATGAAAAAACACATGTACAAGAGCCATATTTTTAGAACTAATTCATTCTGTGGGCAGCACATGGCTTTGCCAGTGACCTGACCCCAGCAGCTCTTGGTTACAGTCCCCGCAGGAGTCAGATGCTCAGCTCCACTAGAGAACAGATCACTCGGAAAAACTTGGTAGCAACTTCTGAAAACTTAAACTCAAGGGACTTGTGCTGAAGCATGCAAAGGAACAAGGGTTTTACTCTTAAAAACTTGTAAAATTTATTTATAAGCTCAAAGGAGCAGCTGATTTGAAGGTGATTATCCAGGCCAATGGAGGATTTCAGTGTTCAGTTAATAAGGATGAGCTTGCATAAACTATGCTCAATTTTGATACAAACAAACTTTCGGTATTTGGAGTTTTTTCCTTAAATATTTAGGTAATTTGTCTCTACTCCAGTCCACTTGGAATAATGTAACTGGAGCAATTTTTTACTGACTTTGGTTGTGTTTGACAGGACTGCCTTGTTAGTGACTAGAGAAAAACCAAGTAATAATCAAATAATAAGTAATACATCTTGGATGTAAGAGTAAGTTCTTTGGGACTGGGACTCCTTAGCATTTGTTTTGGCCATGCCCTTGCATAACAGTGCCCAGCGGATGGTTCCCAAAGGGACTGTGGTCCACAGGAGCAACAAGAGCCTCTGGATGAAGGTGCATCCCTGTGTTTCTTTCTGACACAATCAGCACACTTCAATGTTATAAAAATCCCAAATAACATCAAGCGCCTTCTTTCTTCATCCAGTTCAGCTCAGACACATGTCAGCTTCAAAGCACAGATGGGTCATTAACATATGACTGTTGTTGGGCATAAATAACCCAAAAAATACCTAACACAGCTGGAGTCAAGCACATTCTGAAACACTGAAAACAAAAGAGGCAAACTTATCCACCCCATAATTTCTGCAGTCAATGGAGGCTGCTGAGCAGCACTAAGAATCAGGCTGCCTGCTTAGACACAGAAAAATGGAGTTTATAAATCTAACCCTTAGGTAGTGAGGTTGAAAATGGTCTTTTTAATCCCCCTACACTTCTGTTTCTCTCCCCATAAAGGACCAACTTATCTATGCGGTTAAACACAGCGAATGCTAATGCACAGCATTTTGATGTTGAGAAATGTAATATCTGTAAAGTGCCTTGGAAACGTCAGCTGGAAGATGCTGGACGAAAGCAAAGCCCTACCTTCATTTTCCAAGGAGAAAATTCTGAATTCTAGGCAATTTGCCCAATCACAACATTTTAGGCAAATTGCCACTGGAAAACATTTTGTGCCATCCTGAATCAGCTTCCCCTGTGATGGTTTTAACAGAACACCAGCCATAAGCTACCACGAAATCAAGTCTTGTCTTGTTTCCTACATCAGGTCTGTGGTCCACCCAGTTGTCCTACATTATTTTAGCAGTTTTCTGTTAGCCTTTGGATGACAATTAGAAGCTCTAAGGAAGCAGCCACGCTGCCCAGCCTCCCCAGTGCTTGGAAGGGCAGCTGAAATTCCAGTGCGATCACCCCTGCCCTCAGCCGGACGCAGAAACCCATCCTTCCACAAAATATGGCCCAAAGTATTGTAATAACATTTCCTGAGTACAACCTGGGGACCATTTTGGAAGAGCAGTGTGAAGTCATAGAGGTAGTATTACCTATAAAATGTGTGAAATATTAATAAGGGCAATATTTCTTCATCACATCAAAAAAAGAAATCCCACCAAGAGGTACATCACTGTTTAACTGGATAAGCACATTCCTAGGTACAAAGTGTAAATCACAAAAACCAACATCTCGAGACAGATGCTGCAATGTAAAACTAACTTTGTTGAAATATACTGTTTTCTATAGATCAACAGGACACATACACACGTACATATCACCACACATCGTTTTGTCATGGCTTAGAAGCTCCATCAAACACACCTTTTTTCATTAGCAGTTTGTTGACATCAACTCTTTCTGTCTCAACTAAATGACTGACCAGACGGCTTTGCCGTATAGATGGGCAGTGGATGAGAATGAACTCTGACCCATTTAAATTAAGTCTAATATTTATTGTTCCAGGCCAACAATGGTCTTGGGCAGCACTGCCTTTGACCTGCTGTGTACATACAATCATACACATAAAGGAACTACACAAAATAGAGCCTAGATTGTCTGCAAGATAAGCCAGTTCCTCTGAGGATGGGGACTGATAACATGGAAGATTAAATACAGATAATTTAGGGAATAATTTTAGAAATTAGTCAGAATTAGAATAATTACAACATGCATTTTCTATCAATTTTTCAGCAGAGAAAAAGAAATTAAGAAAAAAGTAACAGTCAATATTAACCTGCCCATCACTAATTTTGCTGATAAACAGATAATATTGGACTAATGCTAGCTAAAATCACCAGCACATTTGTAATTATAAGTTTATGGCCTATATGGACACTACAAAAAGAAATATTTTAATCATTCTCTCTATCCTCCCTTACGCTGCTGCTTAAATTTTTGTGATTCACACAACTTTTTATACAGTTTCCATATATTATCACTTTTAGTTTTCAGTCTCTGGGGTCAGTAATTCCAACTGACTGACCACTGCAGGGCACATTACATTCCTAAACACATATCCATCTTCACATCTTTTTTATTTAATGAAGACAACCGCAGCAACATTTTGTTTTGCACAAATGCTATGTCACAAAAATGGAATGAAACATTCGTTTTTTATATAAACTATCTAACATCCAACTATCCAACTGCTCTTGCACATGCCCACCCAGGGGCGAGGAAAGCAACAGCCCTGCCAGGACAGCCCATGACAACAGAGAAGGCACCAACAAGACTATGCTCTGACATTGGCCATGATCTCGCCTTCATTCTACCTTCACCTCCCACAAGTGCACATATAAGAAAAGCCTGGTTTCTTGCCTTGTTTGGTTAAACAGTCTACAAAATTTACATTTGCATGGATGGACCTGACGCAGCGATATTCAGATATTTCAGCAGTCTTTGCTGGCTGCTATAACCCTCTTAATTGCTGAATGCAAATACCTAATGCTGGACACGTGTGTCCTGCACAAAATTGCCAATTCTGATAATGGTCTGAAAGGATGATTTTCTCCTCTTTAACCCACACCAATGCACTGTGAGCCGTAAGTCTTACTGCAGAGAACCTGTAACATTATATTAAATCTCTGCAACATTGCATTCCTCATGGTCACAGTAAGTTTGATGAGATTAGAAAATAAATAGGGCTGTAGTACATGTTCACCATCAAAGGACATAAAATGGCTTTACTGTACACTGGTAATATAAAATATTAAATAAATTCTGCTGACCTAATTTTTTAACGTTCTCATAGTTGGCATTATATATGTATACGTACACAGGCACATTTTTCATATATTTAACCAGTAATAACTTTTATCACCACAATTTTGCTATTGATTGCTTCTTTAACAGCAAAATGCATCACAAACAGAAATGAATGAAGCTGTCGGGAAGAAAGTTCTATAGTAGCTTTACTGTCAATTCCCATCATAAATAACCATGACATCATATGAGTCTTATCTACGGGTTGCTGTTACTGATCAATGGCATCACTCTAGTAGTGTAAATAGCTTCTAATGTCCCATCTTCCACCTTCAAATAGGTTCTGATTATTTATGATGGCTGTTAGGTTACAAGTCTGAGCTGCGGTTTGGATTTATTTTCTACTTACAGCTGCTGTGGATTTCAAGTTAGATAGGATTATTTTTTAGTTAAGATGATGAAATGGGATAGAACTGTCATGCAGCCTAGAAAAACCTTCATCTCATTTACTCTCTGTAGCAATTTGACTGTGAATCCAAAGACCTTAAAGGCTTTTCATTAAATAATTCAAAATGTTAAAACAGAGAGTCCTGGTTACTTTTGCTACTTCGGTGCAGCCTAATCAATTTACAGTTAAAAAGAAAAGGAAGGATATTTTTCCTTGTTACTAAACTACAAAGGAGTTTCATTATATGCAGAACCATATAACACAACCTTACAAAATTGTCACGAAAATATACCAGCCAACAGAAAAATCTACTTGTCAGCTTTTCCCATGGTGATCATGAAAAAACTAATGATGTTTTACTCCCTCACTCAAACAAAAACTATTCACCCCCAGGCTAGTCGATATTCGGAAGGATGATATAATCTCTATATTTCTTATGATAATGAAAAGCATGTCTGCCTGACTACAGAGCTCCAGACATTTATTTTTTTTAATATCTATTGCATTCTCATACCCCAAAATGGTTCTTATAATTGAGATCTGGGGCAGTGGACATACAGCACGACAGCACGTTGGGAAACAAATGCATATAGATTTCCACTTACCACATAGAGGAGTCAATGGCACGTTAACTAATTCATTATTTAAATTTCCAGTTAGGTTCCTCTCTTGCATTACATTTAGCAAGTGCACTAAAGTTGAGGGGTGTTCTGGAGGAACAGGTCATTTTCCCCAGCATCAACAATAATTAATAAATGGTTAGTGTTCTCTAGCTCGTTTGTCTAAAGGAAACACCCTAATGACACTGAGGGGAAAATCAATAAGGATAAAAATGCAGCAGTGATAAATATTCTGCTACTCTTATGCTTTGATGACCTTCTGAGAGGTTTCAGATTTAAGGACTCATCCCACTACAGTCTTTTATTCCTCTCTTCACCATAATTCATCAGTTAATATGTAACTCCGAGCTGATTACAACTTATCTATAAACGTCCTTTCTGCAGTAGCAGCGCACAAGCCTCTCGGTGGAACAAACCTGACGCATTTTTTTCAGCTTCCTTTAAGGCAACTTATGAATGATAAAGCATTCATGATGGTATTTACTGTGATAACTTGACAATGCAGAGATCTTTGGGTTCGGCCTGAAAGAATCCAAAACACGCTCCAATCTTTGTATCTGTGTGACAAGCATTTATTTTTTCATCCAGTATTTCCTCCTTAAGATTGTTCTGTTTGGTGAAGAGCTGTTGTGCTTATAACAGCACACACCTCCTAGCACTGCCTTACCTCGGTTAAAGAGTAACCACAGCACCAGGGGTCACCTGGAAATGGAAAGTCTTAAAAACACGCAAACAAAAATCTCCATCTGGGCTGGAGGGTTTCAAAAGGCATTTTAGTAATTACCAATAAAAACCTGATGGCACTTCTCCAGTCGCTACTATTGTTTGGACTTACAAAAGTATGCAATGATAGCATCATTCTCCTGCGTCCATTTTCCTACTTGCGTTGGACTTTCCCTTTTTTTTCCCTTCCTTTCCTGATGCTATAATATGTGCTTCTTATGCCTTAGGTAAACTTAAAACCTCGGCAGGGAGAAGCAGGGAATGTGGCTGCTGAGCGCTGACAATAGCTGTTTTGTCACCGCCAGGCTCTGGTGGCCATCAGGAAGTGGGGACTAGTCCAGCCACTTGATGCCAGGGTGGATGATTTATTGCCTAGTGTCTTCAGTAGCAATTGGACCCCTTCCCGCTGTCACTCACGCCTTGCAAAGATTCGGTCCTAAAGAAGAGGTTCCCCCCTGGTCTAAAGAGATTACAATGCTTGTCATAAAGTGTCTTTTAGTGGAGGGAAATGGGTATGAAAATGGGTAAAGAAAGGAAACAATCAGAAGAGGAGAGAAGATGGATGTTCTGTAACCTTTTCTCAGAGACCCATTTCTTCTACTTTTTCTCCTGTCTTTAGCAGGTTTTTGTTTTGGCTGATGACAATGCGTAATAGCCTGATAAATTGATTTTGTGAGTCCCCTTTCTCATCTCTTGAGAAGACACTAACTCGTTGGGACTTCAGAGGGCTCTCAGAGGCAGGAGACAACAATTAGTTTGTTGGGGATGTCAGAAAGGAGCTTCAAAGTTTTGCCAGGAAAAATCCTTTCTGACAGATCAGTGCTGACAACGTTGGCAGCTGCTAGGAAAAGTGGAGCTGGAAACTCCCTCCGACTCTCAGGAGCAGGGAAAGATTGCAGGACTAACTCTGTACAGTGGGCCGGGTGCTGGTGCTGTTGCTTTTCTCTGAAGCGTATATGGCAACGACTAAAGGTTTACATCAGAAGAAAGAAGAGTAAGAAACATTTAAAATCAAAAATTTTCAAGTTTTTTTTATCAAACCTTAATACACGATCTTTAAAAATTTCCACAAAACCAAGAAAGCTCATGATAGCAAGATTTGCTTCTCCAGAGTTGAACTGGGTGGCTGTAACTTTTTCTGAGACCTCATCTTATGAATACGTTTTTATGTTTTAACAGCAAAACCCAAAAATAGTCAATTTCTTTTTTTTTTTTTTTCTGAAAACTAAGAAAATATTTCATGACATTCTGACAGCAGCTACACGTCAAAAACAACTGCATCGAGGTATGTCTATCTGCATCCCATTTCAGGAAGCCCTGTGGAAGAGCTCTGTATATAAAAGCTCCCGATTTTAAAAAGATCTGTCTTAATTTCCTTAATCTGAAAATAAAAAGATCAACCATTTCCTTAAATTAAAAGCACTGGTCAGTCCTCGCTTGCTGAAAATAAGAGAAGTGTGCCGTTCTGTTGAGAGATCACAGATCCAAAGGGAAGCTGTTTTCCTGTAATCACAGGTTTTTGGAAGGAGGAGCTGACAACGAAACCTGGCAAAGGCTTCGTGAACGCCCAGAAAAGACTCTCAGGACAATCAGTCTCTATTAAATTGACAGGTAAATGTTGCACAATACAATTGCATTCCTGTAGAAGCGCATTGCACACGTAGATATGGATTCTGGCACAACTGTTTCTTTCACATACGTTATAGAACACAAATATGGACATTGTATTTTGTTATAGTTAATATGTATTTTTGCCATTAGTTGGAAGATACTGAATATTGTGCTTATTAGTAAACAGCAATATATACACACATGCATCCTCCAGACCCTTCTGTGCTGTGATTTACCTGAAGATCTCAAAGAAGCAGGAGTTTTTAACTAAAATTTCTAGAAAAGAAACTCTTAACAACAGTATTCCCATGTGATAATGTATGAAATCAGTAAAAAATTATTTAAGAAACTTAAAAAAAAATCTCTTCTTTTTCTCATCCTAGTCCCCAATCTGTATATTTGACACAGGATGGTACCTACATGCATTATTGCTTCCTCTGTTTATTTCCTTGATAAACTGCAGCGAGCTTGGAATAAATCACGTCATGTCACTACTGATTCTGCACAAAGGAATCTTCCAATGAGCAACGTTTCTTATAAAAGGAAGAGGAGGGATGCTGTGCATCAATAAGGAACTAAAAGAGACCTTTTAAACTCGGGGAGAAAAGGAAATGTTGTATATCCAGTAGTTACAGCCAATTTCACGAGAGTATAAATTGCTTTGCCAAAAATCTCTTTAGATGCATTAGTACTACAGTAAAGACAGAGCACTGGAGTAATAATTGCACAGTCATTTGCTAGCTTTTAAAATCTCATCAGCCCAAATAATACCGCTCTGAGTTATACCCTGCTAGAAGTAGCCCATTAATATCACACACAACAACTGTACAGCAGATCCTGAATAAATCCCAGATTGTTTTGAAGGTGTGACAGATTTGGGCTGTAAAACCCAGCTTGAGAGCAGCAGACTGAAAGTTAGGCCCAGCAGATATTTCTCAGTCCGTGGGCTGTTTCGAGTTGCTGTTGCTGGGTGGGAGAGGAGGACAGGCGTATGTGGGAAAAAATGCTATTCAAGAGGGAGAGAAAACATGTTTTTTTCTTTCAAAGATACACTAGAACTCAATCAGGCTATTAATCAAATAGATAAAACTGGCACTTCAGTCCCTGCCGCTAACAGAGCTCCACACAGTAACAAAACCTCCTCAGCACACCAGGAGACTCTTAAAATTCAAGCACTCTCAAACTTAGCAGCACCCCTGAGAGCCACAAATTGAGAGAAATTAATTCTGTGCCCCTGCACCCCTCATTACCAGTAGAGCTGAAGCAGGTCAAATGCAAGTTAATCTCTTAAATTCCACTTTTGTACACGGATGTTAAAGCAGCCATTACTTTTGCACTGGCAAATGTCTCCAGGCTAAAGTGCAGAACTTTAATAAACCATAACAGGTCAGTACTGAATGTAATTCCAGCTAAATGCCTGAAACTTATTTTTTTTAAAACATTTTAGTGTTGTACCCTGAAATGACCACCCCATGCATCACTACAAACACATCTGAAGAGTTTAAGCTGCACCTAAATGTTTATTTGCAATCAAAATCTAATTCTTTGGAATTAGTAAGTGTGCATGAATGTTGAAGCAACTTAATTGTGATCTCAAAATGAAACAACAATTCCAAATACAATAGCATGTTACAGATGCTGCTGAATTGGTCATCTCAGGAGAGAGGCAAACACATTTTAAAGAAAACAAGCCTGCCCCTGCTCTGTCAAGAGATGTCTAGCAAAATTTAAATGTTCTAGTCCTCAGTTCAGTCTGCATTATGCAAAGGTGGATCAGGTGTGGGTTTGCAGAGTGAATAGACTCCTTTGAAATTCAGTCTGGACTCTTTACTGACAAAGCCCACCAGCACTGTATTTTCATTCCTTGTACTGATACCTCAGTCCTGAGTGCCCAGCTTATAAATTCTTCCCTGTGGAATACCATCACGTGTAGGAGTATAAGAGGCTGATGTTACTCCTGTTAAAACCAGTGGCCACACTCTGCCTCACTCCAGAGTCAGTCTCAGCCTGTGGATATCCAGCCATGAGGTGCAAGGAGTACCATGTTCATCTTGGGCAAACACTCTAATGCAACTGTGAGCCTTTGGGTCACACACCTCCACCAGATCTCATGCACAACTCCTGCTGGTACCTGAGGGTCTTGCATACATGAGAAGAGCACATTAGATTTCCCACAGTGCCTTCCCTTCTTCTGCTAATTTATCCATGGGTGACATTCCTACAGACAGCAGCAATTTCATGAAAAGGAATATATTCCTGTCCTAAACATAGCATATTTACATTACAAATCTAGCAGTCACAACTTTAGGCCCAAGTCATCCCTTAATATGAGCTTGCCATTACACATTTCTCCCTGCTCCTACTGTATCTTCAGAAAACACACCATCTGTCAGAAGTTTCAGCTAACAATCTCCATTTCCAGTGTCAACCCAAGTTCAATAGCTGTCTACAGAACGTGTAGCATCTACAAGGAGAATAATCACCAGGAAAACTTCTTTACAATACTTGTTTTGAAGAAAAGAGAAGTCCAATGCTAATAAAAAACCCCAATGAAATAAAAACAAACTCCAAAATAGGATTTTTATATTGCAAGAAATACAGATGGCTTTTTGAGATATTGTTTAGATGACCAATATAATGCTAAAACTCTGCTTCTACTTGTACAGCCTGCACATGCATAGGTAGTCGTAGATTTATTGCTCTGATCATGTGTTAGACTGTTGTATTGATTCTTCCATATCTTTAGAAGCAAGTAATAATGACAATTTTTGGAGGTAATAAAATCTCATGTGTCTCTCGTATTAATGTGTTTCTATCACTAACTTCTTAGACGCATTTGGAAACAATCAAGTTCTAATTTTAAGGAGCCTTAAGATAAGGTATCTGTGAGCTCTACACTTGGGGTAATTGATCACATTTGTTTCCTGTATGTAGGTTCGACTCCTCTTTCCCTTAAACTTGGCATGTTTCTCATTACCCTATGCCTTGTTAGCCTAGTAGAAATGTTCTACCGTGGTGAGTGAAAACAGGACGATACTATTACAAACCACATCTAATCGGGGATGGCAGCCCTTCTCCGTCTCCAGGAACTTTAGCACCCGCAATGTCTTTCTGCACAGCCCTCCTAGGAATGGGCTGCTCTTTCTGCCAATGGGCTCAGCTTCTGGAGTCCTGCAGTGTGCTTCTGCTTCAGGAGAGGATCGCAAGCATCAGAAAAATATATTAAGCATATAGTGTTTGTTTTCTTTCCCGTGATGGGAAGATGTTAGCTCT
Organism: Aegotheles bennettii; assembly: GCA_013398125.1. NCBI lineage: Eukaryota > Metazoa > Chordata > Aves > Caprimulgiformes > Aegothelidae > Aegotheles > Aegotheles bennettii. The sequence goes on from VZRW01009238.1 coordinate 117,189, forward strand.
TCCTTCAAAGCACCAAAAGGTGCTTCTTGCCTTATTTATCAAACGCCATATGATAGAGTTTTTTCACAAAGAGTTTTTTAATTTAGAGCACAACAATATTTAAAACCAGCCTTGTTATTCATAGCATTAAAAAAATAAGCCAGTAAGCATTCTCATAGTGAAAGAAAAACAAGGGTTTTTTTATGGTCTGTCTTTACACTGGGTTTATAGTGGTGCTGTTGGAGTGGATCATGCTCTGCTTATGTTAAAGGAAAGTCACGGTACTACATCCAATTTTTATCAGAAGAGAATTTGTCCTCATTTATTTTCACTGAAAAACAGCTGCTATGTTACATTGTAAATGGAGTGGTCTTGTTGCATGAAAAATACGCAGTGTTGTATTTTTAATTTCCTTTTCCTCTTCGCATTCCTTCTCCCCCTTTCCTACCAACAGTCAGAACAAGAAAACTTGAGCATTTACCAGAAAGACAGAGAAACAACTCTACCTCTAAACTCAGCCCATGCTCGTACACGAACCAGCAGGGAGGATTTTAATCAGGCCTTTCTGGCTCTGAGAAATCACCCACGTACGGCACAAAACTGCTGCAGGAAGAAAGGCTGGGAGGAGGCAGGCTTTAGGGGTATTTCATTTGACTTTCTATAGACTTGTTTCTTGTAATATCTCATTTAGAGAGCCAGCGATTTTTTACCTACTGAGAAAATAGCCTATAACAGCCTTTAAAAATCTTGCAGCTGGCCAGGTTTGGTATTCCAAGGTAAAAGTCTCTTACCACTAAGGGAACTGCAATGCTTTCACAAAGTGATGCAGAACATGTTTCTCATATTCAAAAACTAATGTTGAAGCTCTTATTAGCAGCTCTGTCTTCTTCTCACTGAAGTTAATATTCAGAATTTACTACAGCTGAAATATTTCACTTGAGCAGAAAGCAAATACTTCATTAAGGAAATGTTATACCCAGCAAGGGATCATTATTGAGTTTAATTGAAAGTATTTGATAGCAAAAAAAAATAATTACTAAGTGGGAAAGAAAGTCCTGTATTCATGCTGAAGAGACACCTGGTCAAATAATGAAACATTTCTGGCTATTTCTACTCTGAATTCTTGTCTTTTCTAAATACACTTTTCATGCTGCATTTATGTAGCTCACTGTAATCTACCTGATTTGTTCCCATGCTCTTTCAGGGCTGCCTTTCCTCTCTGACCATCTAGAGAACTTCACACATTGTCAACCTATCATAGGTGAAAGCTTTTGAAGATCTACTACTTTTCTCCCAGCCTAATAAGGTCAGTGACCTTTCAAGCTCTACTATTTCCTTTTCTATCATTAGCCTGATACGTGCATCAGCTACCTCTCAATTTTCTTCATCTCTTCAATGCCTCACTTCTTCCTTTGGACACTGTCTAATTAGGAACTTCATTTCCTCTTCCCTGATGGAGTTTTTGATAATAGAGGGATCCTATTCACCCCTGAATCACAGAGCAGTACTATGATTTCCTGCTCAGGGGTGTCTTCAGGTATGTTAATTAATTGTCATGGTGGTGGGTTGACTGACAAGCTTATCTCTCCTATGGAAAAATCCACCAATGGGAAACAGTCCTGCCCAAATTCAATCAGGTTCACTTTGGAGTGAAGGATGACCACAGTCATGGAAGTAGCTAAGAATGAGATTTTGATGCCCTGCAGAGCCCACATTGCCTTAAAATATCTTCTGGAGCCAGCACTGGCTTCTCTTTGGAAAGGACACCAGATTCTGGGAGACTTTGTCACATCCCTGTTCCCCAAACCCCCTCTGCTCCAAGAGAGGAGCTGCCCCTGTCTCAGGGCCACATGCTACAGCCATGTCCTCTCCGCTTTCCTACATGTAAACAAGCAAGAACCTTAGTTGCATGGGGGTAAGAGAGGTTGCGAGGGACCCAATGTTTTTTTCAGGTCTGGGATTTTGAAAGTAATTCCAAAAATTATACAATTTTTGCACAAGCAATAGTGGGCATGGGAAACTCATTCTATAGGAAAACCTTCATGTTCATTTAAAAACAAAATGCTGTCTAAATAAAGGTTTTTATGTTTTGCCACACTGGTAAGGAGATTTATGATTTGTTCAGCTTTCTTTACCACTTTTACTGCATTTTTCTTTCTGCAGAGACAGCAGCTGCTCTGCAACAAGCCATGCCCTTCCTCCCCAGCGAGGAGACGTGCGAGGGCTGCTCTGCCAGCTTTAAGGTGCTGAGACATTTTTGGTAGGAGCCCCATAATTAGTCTATGCCCATCTCTGTTGGCTTGCATAACAAGTCCTGGGAGCAACCTTGTGTTTGCTGTAACATCACCAGGGTTGCTGGCATTACATCAGGATGTGATTTGGCAACATCTGTCATGTCTGTCTGGGAAATCTGGGCTCTGTTGCTCAGTCCCTGATGGAAGAGGTGCCAGGGTTGCCCTGGGGCTAAGGGATGGTTGAGACAAGGACACACCACAGGATAGATGCTCCCAAAGCCCCTACACTCTGGGACAAGGTGGCAAGAGACAGGAGACATCACCAGGTGTCCCTTACACCTCCCCATCACCACCTCTTTTCTTGCTTTTTATTTTGTGGTTGGTGGTAAACATAAGTTCATCTAATAAAAAAAAAATAAAAGACAAAAACCACAACAAAACCAAACCAGCAAAGCCTGCAGTTTGCTTTTCTTGTGTTAGGGGTGGCTTTGAGGCCAAACTGCACAATATTGGGGCAGAAGACAAACTTGAGGTTTCCATTGCCCTCTCATTCCTCCTCTCGAACTTTCCTGAACAATCCCCTGAGATAACTGAGGATACCTAAATCTCCAGCAGCCCCTCTGCACAGGGAGGAAGGAGCTGCTGAGAGCTTTGGGTGCTGGGGTGGGACTGGGGCAGTCTGGACTCTGTATCTGCTTTGTCCAAGAATTTCCTGGGCTCCTTGGCACTGGGCAGACTCCTTCGCGCTCAACATACTCTGGTGCCCTGGTGAAAGCTTTCTACAGATCACCACTGGCACATGCAGAGAGGATTTGTTATCTAAACAATACATTTTCTTGGTTTTCGTTAGTCTTTTGAAAGCCTCAAAAACTTAAAGGCCAGCCTCCCCCAAAACACCAGTACCACAGCATCCACATCCATTCTGCACACCTATCCCCCAAAATGATCACTTTTGTATTTAAATTTTAAAATTGATATATACAGAGTTTCTTATTAATCTTTTGCTGCTGAACTAAAGCATTCCCTTCCCTAGTGTCAAAATTGAAACAACTTGGAGACCGTGTGATGCGTTCAGAGCCCGTGTGTGCTCCTGTGCCCGTGTTTGTGCAGTTTCCCTTCCTTTCTTAAGCCAGGGTTTGAGATTTCAGTTATTCTGCAAACAAGAGCCAAGAGAGACACAATTAGACTCCCCTGGAGACTAACCCCTTATAGTGCCCACCTGTAGCCGGACCCAGATAGCATCCCAGTGCAATGAATTAGCACTCTAAGCTGATTAGAGCAGCTCTGCACAACTCTATTTTATTGACACAATGAAGAGAGGACAGAAAAGGGCCTGAAATGAGAAAATCATTTCCATGCTGACTGAATTAAAAGAACAAAAGAGCTCCTTGCAGTTGCAGCATTCAATTTGTCAGAAAAAAAGGAAGCCACTTAATGGATCACAATAGATCTGAGCAGACAGATGAAATTTAAAACTTCAGCATGAGTGCGATTACCAACTAAACATATTCTCAATCATTTCCTCCACATGCATAATTTACTTGGATTGTTTACTTTGGGGTTTGGGGTTTTTTTGCAAAAACACCGTGCGAGATGTTATCTCCTAAGTGTCTTTGCATCCCATTTTTCAGAATCAGGAAAGATTGTTGCCTTGTCTGGCAATACATTTTGTTACAGCACAAATTGCACTAAATTGTGGCTGGCTGTGTTTCCCTTTCTCCCCCGTTTCCAGAAGTAAATTAATATTTTCAGTATATGGAAACAAATCATGCAAGATCATCTTATTCAAAAGGAGACCTAAATTGATTATAAATCACATGCATTATTCTGCTCTGCTTCGAAGCGAACGAACGTACTGCAACTCATATTGTAGCAAAATATATTAGTTTGTGCCACTATAAACAGCCTTCTCATTAAATTTAGGCTTAAGCTAACAGTAATAAGACAAGAATACAGACTATTAAAGAGGTTCCTGAGAATGATATATATAATTACTTGCAAAACAGACATGCAATTTACTTTGGCATTTTCAAATCAAAAATCTACCCGCCTGTATAAGGAAATACACCTTTAAAATAAATCTGTGAAATAAATTGAAAACATCAGTATTTTAGGCTCCCTGTCCTCTAACTATGTAAAAGCTTGAATCTGACCCAGTCCTAATTCAAAAGTGAAAATCAGTTGCATGTGTAAAAATATTCGAGTTTCCCAGTGTATATTTATATTTTCTAAGTAATAAAGTATTGAAACAAGAAAATACTAAGCACAGTCTTGGGAGCGTGTTGGCACATAAATAACATCACTGCAGATTCCTCGAGAGTTAAATATTTAAGATTATGCAGAATGGGGCCCTTATTTTTCTACTCAAAATTTAAAAAGCTTATATCTTGTTACAATATTTACAAATCAAAACCTCTCTCCCAGACCCAAAATTAAAACCAAAAGCCATTTTCCAAATCTCACTATGACTTCAGAGCATCCGAATTCAGCTCATTTGCATCGATTCATCCTTACATATTTTTATTTCCGAGCATGTTTTAACCAGTTCATTTTACATCCTTTTTACCATTCAGTTTTAACCATTTTAACCAGCTCATTTGCATCTATTGCTGGTGCTAAAAAACAAAACAAACCCAAAACAACAACAACAACAAAATAAAACCAGTGAGGGACTACAAGTGCTTATAAACACCCTATTTTGAAGCTGATACGCTGCTGCAGAGAAAGCTGAGCACTGGTAGGATTCACTTATTTGCTTCTGCTGGCTGCTATTACCGATTTGACTAAGCGTTTCACAGGGGTAAATACCCAAATCACGCAGGGAATGACTGACACACTATGACATGTGGTTAACAGCCTTACCATGCATGAGCTTTGCTTTCAGAAATTTTACCGGTGCCAACGTAACCTTCAAAATATTTCAGATGATAATTTTCCTCTGCTCTTAAAACACTTTTACAGCCACGTCTGAACCATTCAAAGGATTCCCGACTGGAAAGGTTACTGCAACCATTTTATTTTTTCCTCCCCCGATTGATTGAGCAAAGAGTTTTCTATATATAAAAAAATAATAAAAGCCACGTATAAAGCTTTGGGATATTTTAGCAAACTCAACGTAGTGTAACTTTGCTGACAGCTTGTCACATTTCACTGACTGTCTGCCTGGGATCCTGCGATAACATCTGCATTCACTCAGGGCGAGAGCTTACCCTAAGACAAAAAAGTGGGTCCTGCCACATAATGCTCCATCATTCTGTCAGTTCTGACATGGCATCTGAATTTTTTTGAATCACTAAACACTTTTGGGACTCTGGTCCTTATTATCTTTCCTTAGTTTCTATACTCGCTCGGCAATGCTGAAAAATGTAAAATGTGCAAACAAGGTAGTGGCCGGCCCGGGCTTTTTGTCGTCTAATCCTCAGCCCCTCATTCATGCTCACTGTTAATCTCTTAAGACATTATAAAACTGTTAGACAAAGAAATGTGAATACCTCTGCTTCTCAGCAGAATGGGAGGAAACCAAGGAAAATCTGGATCATGCTAAGCTTTTCTTTTCACCACAAAAATGGTAACTTAAACCTGTTGCATCAAATTATTTATAATTCCCAACACTAAGGCTTTTTTTCTTCTTCTTCAGCACTACAGAGCGAGCCTGGCAATATCACAGGAGGGGGAATGCTACTTCTGAATTTTCCAAACACATCAAATGCCTGCGTTGCACATAAAAAAATTATACAAAGCCCATCAGAATTGGGCAAATTGGGTTTTAATCCCTCCGCTGTTTCATGTTCGGCACAGTACACAGCTCATCATCCTGGCAGGGCTGCTGGAGACCCAGCCGGGGGAATTTCTTTGCTGTGGAAGGACCGGGGGCTCAGGGGCTGTGGGTTTGGTGGGGAGAGCTTGGGGGGGATCCTACATGGGGTACGGCACGGGTGTCCCCAGATGGGCTGAAGCCTTCTGGCTGGAAGGGACCAGGGCCCCATTTCAAATTAATCCAGCTCTGTTTGGAGCCGTCTGCTATTTCAGGTCATCATTTTACTCCTCCTGACTCCCACTGCTGTGTGGGTATTAGCATGGGGACAAAAGCTGACCAAGCACCTATTCTAAACCCAAACTCAAAGCCACTAAAAATCACACCTGAAATGATACTGTTGCAATCAGCTGCACTTTCTTAAAAAACGCTGAGGCTGAAACTCAGAATTTTCATCTTCTGCTTGTTCACTGTTGTCATGGGTGGTGGGAGCAGATAGTCAAGTCTTAAAAATTCCCCAGAAGTACAAAGGTATTTGAATGCAAATGCAAAACAAGTCACACATACCGAGCCAAATCCCTGCCACGAGGGTTTCTTCACTCACACAGCAGCTTCTGTTGAAGTCGTCATTTTCAAATAATTTTTTTTAATTGGTATGAAAACAGAACATTGTTATTCCTGCCTAGAACACATTTTATTCAGCTTCCCTTGCATCGGTGGGAGGGAACAGATTTTGAGGACAGAAATTGAGACATTGCATTTTCACAACATCATCAAATTTAGGACATCATTTGAGAAAAATCAGCTATGGGGCCCCATACTGGTAGGGACTGAGCTGCTTTGCCAAGGACAACAGTGGTGATGTTTCAAGCAGAAGAAAGAGAACGGAGGAAGGTAAGAGCAGATTGTCCCTGAGAGCAGTGATGCACCAAGCCTGGATGGACTGAGGGACACTGAAATACTGACATGAAGAAAGCAGAGACAGGATGGGATGCAGCAGAAAATTAAAATATATGTAGGCACTGTAAGGCAATCAGGCTGCATACATGGTCAATGCCAAAGGCAAAGATGGTCTGCTGAAAACTAAAGAGAGGAAGATGAGGGGCAGGTATAAGGGGCAGAGATGGACAAGACTGACAAAGGATACAGAAGAGGCTGAGCAGAACTGTAGTGTTATTCACAAGGCTAAATGAGGATCCCAGCTGGCTGCCAGGGTTTGGGATGTTGTGGAAGACAGTAGCACTGGCTATGGGAGAAGAGTGATAAAGGAAGACAAGAGATACACTACCACCTGGTCAAGGGAAAGGCGTTTTGAGGCCACAGATCTTCAAGCAAGTAAGAAACAAGGTGTCTTCTCATATTAATTGGGAGAAAATTGTGCAAAAGAGAAGGTGTATTTCTACGGGCATGGCAAGGCACCGCAGCACATGGCTGCTCTCCCTTTCTGTCCTGGGCATCAGCACCATCTTCCTCTGCAGACACACAGTTTGGTAGAATCATTTCTGGGTTTAGCATTAAAGGAAGACAGAAAAACTGGTTTCTCTCCTCCTTGTTAACTGCTCGTTTTAGGTGCCTACACATAGGTAGATACCCAGCTAACACCAACAAGAAAAATTAACTTTTTCCATGTTCACATGCAAATTTTAGCTTATGCAGAGGTTATCACAAGATGACTGTTAAAGTTTGGCCTTAAAAAAATATTTTCTGTAAATGCAGTAATGCTGAAGGTTTCCCATACCCAAACTTCCATTTTCCTATCCCAAAGAGATTTACATTTCCACACAAACCTAACATCATTGCCACAGTTTTGCAATACCCACTGCTGTAAGCAACAGAAATGCCGTGACCACAAATCTCTCAGAAAACATGAATATTCAGACTTAATCTGGAATAATATATATATATATATAGTTGTAGTTATGCTTTCAGAAAGCCCATTTACCACTTGAGGCCATTTCAAGAAGATAACGAGGCATTGAAAGTCACACTCAGAAATCCTGAGCAGCTACGTGCCAGGTCTCCAACTCAGCATGTGAAAACTCACCGAGAGCAAACCCAAGCCCTCTCCATGCACGTTGCCAATACACTTCATCAAGTTAAGACTAAGAACAACACTTTGGGAAACCCACTATACACAAGAGCCCTTTTACACCGTAGGCTTCACCTGATGAAATGTTATGCTTTTTGCGGAATCTTTTACATCTTTCCACGTTAAAAGCTAGGGCTGTACTTAAAAGTAAGGGCTACTTAACATTTGTATTTTTTCCTAAATTAATGCTTATTGTATTCGCCAAAGTTAACGTGATCACATGAAATCAGACTGGATTATGACAGCCAATGTCTTCACTCCTGCATGTGCCACCTGCCGTTCAGCCAGGAAATGTGAGGGCTCTCATGTCAATCAAATGCCATATTAATACTCTCCGGGGTGGAAGTACCCTATTAGCCCATTATTGTTTTTATTCTTTACCTCCAAATAGGTATATTTTTGTACCATTCTGATGAATGCATCTCAATCTGCAGGCTCTAGCAAGCAGGGGTTGGGGCTTTTTGTTTTGCTTTTTAAGTCTAGCAATGTCTTTATTAGACCAAATGCCCAAATTTCAATGGTGTCATTAAATCATGCACGGTTTAAATGCCAAACCTCAGTGCTATATCCTCTGAAGTGCACGTGTTCATTTGGGCTAATAAGCATTTTGCCATACACTAACTCCTGTCTTCATTTGCTTCTGTTTAATGATGACCACCTCCTCCTGCCCATATGTATGCTCCTCTCTCCACTGCTTGTTGAGCCATCACGACACACCTTTGTTTCATTTAGCATGCAATTTTCACCTCTGACCCAAGAAACTAGTCTTAGGCTTCCTGAACTTTATTGCCTGTTAATAGACTGCTGGCTCTCTTTTCAGCAGTCATAGAAATGGTGGAGAGACATTTAATTGAAAAGAGGGACAAAGCTAGAGCCTGAAAGGCAAAGTTGGTAGGGTTAAAAAAAAAATAAATCCAGAAATAATATGTCTGAGGAGCCTTGGATATTCTTTACAAGTTTGTGCCTCTTTGCACAAATAAGAAAGACATCATTGATTTAATTATCTTCCCAGGGAACAATGGTATAATACTCTGAATGGTGCTAAATGATTGATCTGGTAATTCATCTTCTGCTAACAACTATCTATGTGTTTTGTTTCTCTCCAGCCCTCAGACTGATGACATTAGCAGCAGTGTCATGGAGCAGTCCTGGGCTTTCATAAAACACCCACAGATGCTCTTTCCTGCCAGTATTTAGGGACACATGGTTATAATTTTGTCTATTTCTTTGCCATAGATTACTTTTAACTACATCTGTTCAATTAAAATAAAAAAGAAAGACACAGTGAGAGTCCATCAGCTTTATATCAAAAGTAGCCTGTTAATGAAATAGAGAGATTTCATTTTGTAAGTGTTCTGATGAGTGAGAGATACCTCTGTTTTTTCAGAAGTTCTGTTTGGTGAATAGTTAGGAAAGGACATTATTATAGCATAAGGATATTACTGTACATGGAAAAGCATTATTAAAAGTGATTTATTGTTCTGTGTTAGGAAACTTATAGGAAAAGTCTGATAATATATTAAACTTGTTTATTATGGACTTCATATAATTTTTGAATAATGCAGCTTTTTCTTTTGACAAGAGCAATAAACTCTGCTGGTATAGACATACGTTGATTATCCCGAGTCAACTGTGTTGCTTAAAGAAACATGCCCAAACAATCAGCTTTTGACAGCTGCATCTCTTGTTATTTACAATAGCCATCACAGTAATAACTCACCATTTCTATATTAATAAGGCACTGAAATTTATTATGATGGTATTGAAAAGTTATTAAGTACTGCATCCCAAGTGACAAAGTACCACAGCACTGTCACTATCCAAAAGCAGTTGCCCATCCATCACAAAGCTTTCCAGATGGTCCTGCATCTTTATCGCTCCCAGGTTGGTGACATCACCTGTTCACCCACTCAAAATTGATGATGAAAGCAAACAGATCTATCTTACTTACATTTACCAAATCAATTTAATTTTACAGGCCGTGGCTTAGTGACATATTGACTGTTTTCCTTAATGGCATCTACTGTACTTAATGCAAAGAACTCATCTTTGAATCCTGGCCTGCATAATGTGGCATTTCGTAATAAATTTTTTATAACATATTTATTTAATGGGAAGAATTATGATTGTTTGTCGGTTCTATTAGATGCAATTATTATTCTCTTCAGTTCTGTTTCTTATTTTTCTTTCTGATGTTGTCTCTCTTAATGGTTAAATTAAATTTGCAGCTCTTGCCTTTCAAAGGGACATCTGGCATATCTCACAATTATTTTTTCTTTTTATTTTCATAATAGCACAGATTTACTCCAATGTCAGTTTATTTAGTGCTATTACCTGCTTGGACAAAGTGCTACTAAGCTCAAAGAAAAACTACTCAGGTCACATCTGATTAAATAATAACCATCTTATTTTGCATAGGAATACAAGTTCCCCAAGCATCCCCCAGTTCTGCTCTGAACAAGGTAACAAAACTTCTTTCTCCCCCCTCCTACTTCTAAGTCCACTTGACCCTTATGGTTTCACTCTGTTTCCCTCAGGAGTTAATGCTCCTCCTGATTAAATTAAAACCTCAGTGGCTTTGTGGGGAATACATACGCAGACCTACAGAGAGGCATCTGTGGCTTTAGACCATGCCATGAAACGGGCGATTTCCTGCCCCCAAGGTCAAGGACTTGGTGGAGCATCTGTCATGGGTGGAGAAACAATTCTACACAAAGCATTTCAGGTTTAATTGAGACAACGGTGCTGCCTCACTCTTTATGTGAGATTTCACAGCCATGGCACACCAGCACCCACTCAACCTCCTGTGCTGGCTGAAGACCTCTTTCTGATGCTGTTGCCACATTGGCTCTGGGTTGGCTCAGTGACTCAACGCCATGAGCAGGAGCCCCAGTGCCAGAGCTGGCTCAGTCACTAAAGCCTCTCAGCTACCTCGTGTGATACGATATGATTTTGAATGTTTTTCTGGGAATAACTCCATGGTAGTCAAAGAGGGAGCTTCACAGATCTTGTTCCTGCTCCCCTTCCGGTAAGCAACAGCTTTCCATGAGCAGGGGAAGGTTGGGGTCTTTGTCCGTAAACCAGGACATCCCACTGACCTCATGATGTGAGACTGATTAATCATGTTAATTAAAGAATTAGGAGAATTGAAGAATGAAAGTAAGGAACAGTAGAGAAAGACAGCAGTGGACTACCATGTGTGTTGTCTCCCTGTTCTAACACTCTTCCATCCACATGAAATAACCCGAAGGACCAACAGCTCCCTCTTGCTCTCAATATATTTAATTCAAACTGAATGACAAACCCACCTGTTCATATCTTGCTATTTGAGGACCTGATGTTTGCTTATTTGTGAGTATAAGCTGCCTGTCCTCTGAGCAGGGAGAATGCTGGCATTAACAACCAGACAGCTGGTTGGGGTGTACAACTGACACGGTCTCTTAGAGCAACACTTTGCTCATACACTCATAGAAAGGTTTGGGTTGGAAGGCATCTTAAAGATCATCTAGTTACAACAACCCCCTGTCATAGGCAGGGACACCTTCCACCAGACCAGATTGCTCAAAGTCCCATCCAACCTGGCCTTGAACGCTTCCAGAGAACACCTCATGAAACATCTGTCCACCTTGCTACAGGACTCCCACTGCTGCTGTACCACCTTAGTCACAGCCTCACCACAAGACACAGGTGCAAACAACAGAAGAATTCAGACAAGTAGCATTAGCAACACCATAAGTAATGTCTTTTTTTGTAGGCAACTTTCAAGGGGCCGTCTTAAGCACCCTCATGCATACTCACCCCAGGCAAGATATACAGTATGAACCCCATCCAATGTGCCATTGAACACTATGTCCCCAACAGAGATCTTAACACAGCAGCTAAGCACATGCTTAACTCAAACACCTGGGTAATCCTGTTGATGATAAGCCCATGCCTAAGTGCTTTACTGGATCTCAGCCAGAGTGCTCCATGCCTTGCAAAGCTGAGCTCCAAATGGGACAAAACATCACCTATGCATTGAAGAAAAGGTAAGGATGTCCCCTCCACCTGCAGCTGCCACAAGTGGATGCTCTGTTGGAACACAGTCTGCAAAACTGGGCTGGTCTCGTATCGATCAAAAAACATCCCCTCTCCCCACACTGTAAAACCAATTGCTCCTTTTTCAATTTCAAATAACAGAATAACCCACATTCCTACTCCTGGTTTTGCTTCAATAATAATTTTGCTACGGTTTCTGGAGTCCTTATACTGCTGAAATGCATACGCAAGGAGAAAACATAGGGAAGGTCTCTCCTCACTTTCCAACCACTTGGTCCTGTGTGGAGCTGCTTTGCATGTTAATGCTCTTAAAGACGATTCAAGAAAAGGTCAAGATTTGGTTCTGTAAGTCAATGCAGTGTGAAAAGTGTCAGACAACAGCAGAAAATGAAAAGTGTTTTATTTAACACTAGGATGAACTCCATATGCCAAAGAAAAATCTTTATAAGCGATGAAATCTTTGTTTCTTTCATGTTTCCTTTTTGCAGAAGACAATCTACTGCTCTCTCCCAGTGTGATTTTACTGACTATAGGGGAGTTTTTTCCCCTCAGCACCAGAATTGTTTAATCAGAATAGCTTAACATGAGTTAAGATGTGCAAAACCCATGCCCCATTGTTGAAAAGATGCTACTCTATTCTGTGTTTAGGAAAAGAGACAGACACTGCTTTCAACATTCTGACAAAGGTTTTCCAAAGGAGGACTCAGAAAATGCAGGATTATATCAATACATAGAGCGGAATCAGCCCGTAGCTCCTTTATTACAGTGGAAGTTTTTGGATGCTAAAAGCAAGAAAACCAAGCTCTCAGTTTAGGTACTACAAGCTGAGTTTGGAAGCATATGCATTAGATTCCAACTCTAAAAGTCTGTGCTTTTACATTTTGTAAATTATTATTTTTCATAAAGATAAATGGAACACCTAGAACCCAGAATCTCAAGTAAACCTAAATTTTAATTTTTAAAATGCCAAAAGAAAGCAGAATTGAAACTTGAAATTGTAACTATTCCAGGCCCTACAGATCAGTGGGAAGCTTTTACTCCAAAACAATTTGTCCAGCTTTTCCCAAAGATGCACGTCAAAAATATGAGAGGAGAGGTAAACAAACAGGCAAACAGCCTCCTAATTTCCATTTAGAAATAAGATCATCAACTCAAGTATGCTTTATCAAAGCTGATGTTTTTCAGCTTCACTGTCAGGACAGGAAAATATACTCTGCTCTATAAACAGATTATATGCTGCCTTATAAAGCTCCAAAGTATTTTTTACTTCTGAGACAAGTTTGATTTATTAGAGTTTATGGCTTCTGGTTTTACCTTCCTAGTGAAGAAATGAAAGTTTAAGATTTAAAAAGCAGTGAAGAAATTGCACCTTTGAACGAGACTAAGTTTGCTCTAGCAGTAAAAGACCAGAATCTGAATATCCAACATTCTCCAGAAGAAGCTGGTCGAAGGTAGGTGCTTATGCTTTGGTGACCTATTCAAAGGCTTCCTTTGAAATACTCTCCCAGTTGTTTTTCATAGCAGGGCATGAACCATGATGAAATCACTAAATTTGTGTTCCCTTGTTTTTGTTTAAAAAAAAATTACTGCCATCCCTTAAAAGCTTGTTTTCTTTGTTGATTAAGAAGCAGTCAATTTTCCCTTTTCAAACAACCACTGAGCAACAGCCTCTCGACCCCCTCAGATATTTGGGCTGCCGGCAAATACTAAAACCTTGGTGACAAACTGCAAAAAAGCTCAACCTTTCCCCCTTGTCCGGTGACCCCCTGTTCGATTTGTACTTTAGCTAACCAATACCTGATTAGATAATGCTCAGCTCTAGGCACACAAACTGAGATAAAATTCAAATTTATGGCTTTTCATTTAAACTGGTCTGCAGCACTCTAATCATGACCCAAGCACAATTATATCACAACAAATTCCCTTTGTCCCAGAGCGTGGTTCATGGCTGAAGTATACAAATGAACACAATAGACATTGTTTTGTTGTCTTTGTTTTGACAAAACTCCCTGTCGATGTCAGAGAATCTTGCTATAGGGGATGGTAGGAACAGATCCCATGAAATTCCTCAGCCTTCTCCAGCAAATTTCTCTGCATTGTCAACCACCTGGCTGCCAAAGTTAACACCAGCATTTACTCCAGCTTCCACTTCTCTCCCAACCACTACAGGCTAACCCTAGCGTCAGCTTAGATGGACATGGGTCACAACTGGAAGTTAGAAGTATCCCACAGCTGGAAATACCCAACACTATGACAGTCCTTTGCAGGGGAATTCAGCATAGTCTTTTATAAAAATGTCCTCTCAAAAAATGTAGTTACAGGCCAAATTTCTGTGTAGCTATGAACTCTTCCCTGCAATGTGCAGGTAGGTTTTTGGTCTGAAATTTTTTAGTTTGAGAATCTAGGCTACCTAACCATCCTTAACAACTCCACAAGAGAAACTAATCTTCCACAGCAAAATCACCAATATATGCAGCATCAGAAAACAGCTAAGGAAGATGCTCAGCTTTCCTTCCAAAAATTATACTATAGTTATTCTAATTATTCTCTTGAAAAGGCATTCTTCCTTCATCTTTGAAAGTCAAACAGCACTGTATGTTCAGTGTTTCACCTTAAACTTGGAAAAACGCAGATAAACAGGAAAAATTGATTTTCCAATCACTTAACCATCCTCACTGTAGCTGCAGTGGAGTCTATTCAAGAGAATTCAATAAGCACACACATTAGCAATGTTGCAACTTATGTGTTTCTCTGAGTGATGCATATGTGAGGTGAAGAAACGAGTAAGGACACAGAAAAATGCTTTCTTTGGTCTATAGGACCAGCCAGCAGCTCAAGCAGGTTGAGGGATCTTGCCTTCTGAAGCCACCAGACACAGTTGACCTCTATAGCAGCATGAACTATTCTAGGAATTGCATATAATCAAATGTGAAAGAATATCATGACAGTAGCTACACAAGCAGAATTCAGTCAGTGTGTAAGTATCATTGCAAAAACAGGTTTAAAACCCTCTCATACTGCAAAGCTGCTTAAATCCATAGTCAGTACCATACAGAAACTTTGGTTCCATTTAAAATATAGTAATAAAATTTTACCTTGATATCAGCAACAGCACACTGAACTGCCCATGCCTGTTTGCTAGTTGACTTTATTGGCACCTGACAGCAGAAATGCCCATTCAGGTAGAAAAGTGATACCAGGAAAGCTCGTGTTCAAGACTGTACCTAAACCTCAATAAATGACTCCTTCCCTCATCTTCTCATGCTACCTTTGCCACTGTCAGAGCCCACACAGCTGTAACAGCTTCTTTCTTCCCCTTTTATCCCAAAGCACAGGTCTGAAGTAGTGGTGGTTTCCAGAGCAGCTTGATGATGAGCATCTGGGTTAGGATGGGCACTGGGAAAGTCTTCTCCAGCACTACCAGGTCCTCCATCTGACCTTCACCATTAACCTTCACTACCTGTCATTTTACTCATTGTGTAAACTCCAGTAACCAATATTTTTCTCCCTTCAATTACAATAAATGTACTTAACCCACTTACTGGAAAAATATTCTGCTTCAAGCCCCCCTGAGCACTGCAGAGTACTTCTAGATGAGTGGTCAAATTGCAGAGGGACTTGACAGTTGATTTTGTGTGATTTTGCTCCAACACTTTTCAGTACCTTCTCCCCAGCTGTCCCAAATTCATCACTGGCATAAATCCTGCAGCTTGAAAGGGATTCAAATCTACCAGCTGGGCTTCCAGCACTATCAAGATATTCATTTCTTGTCTGGATTTTGTAGACCCCAAAATCTTAAGTATTTGAACCATGAAAACTAGTCTCTGGTACCATAGAATGTTATCATCATATCTAAGGGTGGAAAAATCAACATGGCTTTCCCTTGATTTTAGGGAACACCATGCACTACAACACCTGAAGACCCAACTTAAAATGCACTGATTTTGTTATCTGTTAAGCCTGAAAGTACAGATACATCTCAGCAGTTTTGGTCCAGTTTGCTATCAATATCTGAGCATAATTGTGGTGTGGTTAAAAGTCAGATTTTATGGCTTCCTGGTGCCTTTTTCAAATAATAAAGATTTCTCACCGGCAATTATATTGCATCAGGGTCTGTTAACTCGATAGAGAGCTGCCAAGTCTATAATTCCTCCCAACACCGTTGTGTCATATTGTCACAGGTCTCACCAGAGTTTAAACAACTGGATGGAAAGTTTGGAATTAACTCAATGAGTATTTATGGACAATTAAGAACAAATCAAACCTCTGTTTTCCACCATAACTGCAAGGCTCTGCTCTACAGCTAAACTCCATTTTTCCTGGGAAAATGAACCTCCCAACTCTCCAGAGGTCAGTGGTGTCCCTGGAGAGCCTTGCAAACTCCGCACTTCTCCCCTTATCAGAAACCAAAGGAAATGTACAGATGGAAAGCTGAGATTGCACTCTGTTTCTACAGCACATTGTTAAAACTATGAATAAAACCATGCAAGAACATTTGTTACCCCATAACACAACTAGCAACATGCACTGCTTGAGATCTAGAGCCCTGACCTGACTATGGACCTGCAACTCAGCCAGCTCCACAGAGATATTTCAGTGAGGAAAACACATTGCCCTCCAAGACAGGGAAAGCAAGAGGCAACTGCTGTAACTCGCAAAAGGAGGCCTCAAACTCCTTCAAGAAAAACATTTCTCAGAGCACCTACAGAAGTAACGTGAGCTACATTGTCCCCACGCATGCTGGGCTTGACACCACCATCCAAACATACTTTCACTGAATAGACAGTGAAATTCCCATTAAGTTAGACAGAAGTAGGATCAAGCCCCCAGCTTCCAAAGTCCCCAGATAGCACAAGGTTCTGCAATAGCAACTTTAGCCATGTCAGACTAGATATTAGGGCTGTTCTAACCATTGCTGACAGAAAGTGGCAATGCACAACCCTGCAAGCAGCACCCTGTTTCTTTTCAAATAGATGGTGAAGCGTCTCTTGCAAATCCCTCACCCACAGACATACTGCAGGATTGCACAAGAGCAAATGGAAAATGGTACAGAGATGTTCCACCAACACAACTTCTTCCTTTCCTTCTCCAAAAGAGGCACCACCTGCCAATATCCACCCAGATATCACACATGAAGAGCAATCACAATTCCTGCCTTTTTTCTTTCCTGGTTTTTAATTCAGGCTTGTTTCCATCAAGAAACTCCCAAAAGGCCACAAAGCAGTCTCAGCGCACAAAAATATCCCCTGGGTGCTGCAGGATAAGACTCAAATTCTGCAAATATTTCTGTGTTTATAGACACACAAGAGAGTTCAACAGACCGAAAGAATGTAAAGTGCCTTACCTCCCAACCGTAACTGGGATCTTTAAGGTGTGGTCGCTGCTCCCCTACAAAAGGGCCAAACTTCTCCCCCGCTTCAATCTTCCTTTTGGTCCATATCCCTAATCCTGCTCCTGGAATGTTGGATTCTCGGAGCTCAAACTCTGAAGGAATGGGGATGTCATCAGGAATGTATATCGGAGCCTTGTAAGGAGAGGTCTCCTTTGGCGTGAAAGCTTCGCTGGAGGTTGCTGGAGAAGACTGCTCTTGAATGCCGATGGACGTTGGGCACTGGACATTTGCAGGCTCTCCATCAGCTTCTGGCGCTTCTTCCAAAGGAAGTTCAGGAAAGCTTTCATACAAACATTCATCACCTAGAAAATAAAGCCAAACAGTAGGATTTGAAACATCCTGACAGATTTGCATATGAAACCCTTCCAGCCTGCACATGAAATGGAGAGGACAGTTTGGTAGACGGGCAGCACCTTCATCAATCACTAGTCCTGCAGCAGAGCGTCACCCTGGAAGGAGCTGAGCCTTTTCCCTCTTGTAGGCCTGGGGGTACACAGAATTTCTCAATATTCCTGACATCAAAAGTGGTTTACATCATTGAACACAAGCAAGGGAATTACATACAGATGTATACACAGGCACACCCTATTGTCCAATCTGGTCCGGATATAGCGCTTTGCATCGCATACTCTTTGAAATTACAATTGAAAGCCAGCATTATACGTTACAACTGAAACCTAAGTGAAGTGAAAAGCAGGAAAGCTGTACTGATCTTTCAGGGAGACAGATTGAACCTAAAAGTAGCCAAAATTAAGTTTGATGGCCTCCAATTAGTCTTTGGAAGAAAGGATCCAGCCTACCACACAACTCTTGGCAAGAACTTCAGCTGATGTAAATCAGTGTCTTACCATTAACCTCCAAGAAATGCAATGGTCTAAAATAAGTTCAGGATCCAAACAGCACCTTATAGAGAACATGAACCTTCTCCTCTTACAGTTTCAAAAAAAAAAAAACTGGGGCAAGTCCAAAACCCATTAAAAAAAAAAATCCTTCATCTCTGGGGCTTAGCCAGCAGACAAAAAGGAGGAAAAAAAAGAGAAAAGAAAAACTCACTATTTTTGACAGCTCAAAATGTAAGGCTGATTATACATTCCTTTTAGTTAAACTCTGAGTGACTTCAGCAGGGGCCTTAGCTGCACCAGCAATACAGTGATCAACCCACTAATACCTGCAAAAGGAGTAAAAAGACAAACTAACCAAACAACTTCTTAATTATTTACATTCATTTAACTTCATTAATGCTACTGAATTTTCCCTACACACCAGAACTCATTCTACTTAATTCTAACCTAACCAGGAGGTGAGAATAAAGATATTTGCATAATATGGCTGGCCCAGAAATTAAAGCGTTACGCTGGGCTTGGCATTCAGAATGACTCCGTTTCAGTGAAGAAACAGGAAACTTTAAAATGTTCTTTCAATTTCTTGCTCATTTAAGAAACTATCCATGGTAGATTAGCACCGTATGCCTTTTCCACTAGAAACTGGTCATAGCCCATTATCTCTCACATCTTTGTTACATATTATCTCACAGTTTTATATCTGTACTTTCATGCTTCTGGTACTGCCTAAGACAAACACTGGGACATAACAAATCATTCGAATAGACTGCTCCCATCACATGACTGGCAAACTGGATTCTTCATCTGTGAGCAATTTATTCACAGCCATGAACTGTTTTTCTTTCTTTTATGTGGCACTGGCTATGACCTCATACATGTCACAGGAAAGTTCAGCTACCCATTGCCTCTGCCTCTGCTTTGGTAGGCTCTCCCCTGCACTTTAAAGGTTGAACCTAACATTGATTAGTTTGTCACTTTTCTAATACCTGGCTCTCGGAGACATCCAAAATCTTGACTGACTACCATTTAGTTAGGAAGGGAACACAGAAATTTTCCATCACTTATGCTTCAGAAACTGTCTGTCATAGCTCAGCGGTATTGAGTTTGGCAGAGATGCTCAAAAGCCCACGAAAGCATCAATGCAGAGAGGTCTCTCTGCACATAGCACCTATGAGCCCATGCCCACACTTTCCTGCCCACAGCAAAACTCAACCTGGACTCCAAGGGACAAGACAGACAACATGAAAAGGGTAGAGACACAGCTCCACCTGGATGTCACCTTTCATTTCAACCTGCACTGGAATGACCATGTTAGCAGCCACATCTATTATGCCGTGGCATTCCATCTGTCCCCAAACACAGCTCTGTTCTAGCGTGGTGGGATGGGTGGGAGAGGTTGGTCTGTGCCTCCTGAGCATCCTTGAAATTCCAATGTGCTCTCCGAGTTCATGGGCCAGCAGTAATGCCACTTCCACCCAGGGCAGGCTCACTCCTGCTCAGTTGTCTTCCCCAAGCTGTTTAGATTGCAGTCCTGCCTAAAAATCTTCAGCTGGTTTTGAAACAGAAAAAAAAACCTAACCCATGTATACACATGGGGTGCAGGAAGAGAAATCACACAAGGAAAGTGATCTGGATGATGATAAGCACATGGCTCACTGGAAGGGGGGTTAAAAACTTCAGGCATCTAAATCCTACTGATTTTCCATGACAGCTGGGTGCCTCGCACTCAACCTCCTTAAAAAGCCCATCTCACACACAGTAATTGCTGTTGTCCCCATCCCACCAAGCAGGGCCTCTTAAAACCAAGGCTCTCCCTGAACCTCACAGCCATGCTTGACTCCCCTCCACCTAACAATGAAGAATCTCAACCAAACCTTTAAGTCACAGCAAGAAGCAACCTGCTCTGAGCCTACCCCCAAAGGGCCACCTTCCTCAGCCCCACTCGCCAGCACAAGCTGAGCCTGAAACATTTAGCAAGCTTGAGCAAGCTTTGCAGATGTTTCTTCTCCCCCAGGGACAGTCCAGTTTAATTTCTCTCTCGCAGACTCAAAGGCCTTGGTTATACTTATCTCAGTCATTCTGGCTACACTCATTTTTAGCCATATAGGGTCAAACCTGCAGCTGATAAATTGTCCTCTGGAAGGCTGGCAGGGAGACAAGTCCGTTTGCTGGGTCTATTGTGCCTCCTTTGATTTCCAGCAGCCACACCCGATGTTGCCGTTGAACACGGGCTTTCAGTTTGAAAGCTCTGGAAAATATAATACGCCTGTATACCCCAAAGCCCTAGCAGCGTGGGTAAAACAGACTAGTGAAATATTTTTCTGCCTGAAATAGCAACATATTCTAGCAAAAATATATTTTAAAACCTCCAAATAAACAAGAAGTTGAATTATGACTGACCAAGAGATGGGAAGACCATCAAGATATATTTGTGAAATTAATGATACAAGAAGCTATAATAAAATAAGTGTGCATGAACCAGTCTTCATTTTCAAAGGGTGGGCAACTATTCCCCTTAAAACGTACACCCACATGGATCAGAGGGACTTCTAACAAAACCTTAGGATATTAACTGGTAGAAAATCTTTGTGAGGCTAGAGTCAGACCCAGGGACTGTGCTGGTAGGATTCATTTTCACAGTGAACTGCAAGGCATTCATGCAGACAGCACTGCAGTTTTGAAATTCAAGATGGCTTCTTTAAAGTCCAGTAATTATCCCTGCTAGAAATCGGATGAAATAAAATCGAGGCCCCTGATAAGGGAACAGATGAGATTAGGTAATGTGGGAGCTTAGATATTAGCCTCCATAAAATTCTTCACCGCTATTTCATAATAAAAACATGAGCAAGCTTCAAAGGAAACCCAGGAGGAAAGGTTAATTGCTACTAAAAGACCAGGGTGGACACCTGCGTTTGCACTTTTGACACAACTTTGCACGCCAGCAGGAAAGAGTCCACGTGGCTGTGTGCTGGGGATGTGCCTGCACACTGGGGACACTGATGAGGACAGGAGAGCAACATTCCAAAGCTACTGCTGTAACTCTGGGGCCTGAGGTCACCTACAGACAGACAGGGCTTCTGTACGTGGCTGGGAGGAGGAGAGGACTTCCTTCCATTCTGATGTTTCTCAGCAGTTCAGCATGCTCTTCCTCTCCAAGAGCAATTAGGTAGGAGGCACTAACGACTGAGGGAGGCAGAGGCTGCTGAACACAACCCAAACCGCTCTCCACTGGCTGCGATTGTTAGCGAGTCCAAGGCGTGGTGTTTCCCAGAGTTCAGTGAAACCATCCATGCCTTTCTGCAGCTGAACTGCCACACCACAGCATCTCACTTCAGGGGGACGTGCTAGGCCATTACATGCATCAGCATTTCAGGGTGGTCTTCAACTCAAAGCTCAAGTCCGCTGAGGATCAAGTCTGAATCGAGATCTCCAGACCCAAAGCCACCCTAACAAACAGGCATGTATCCATACAGACTATTCATTCCCCCTTTCAAGCATTTTTTGCCTGAGGATATACATTTCCAAAGAAACTATTGACTGATAAATGCCCTAGGATATAAATCCAGTTCTCCCCACTTGGAGTCACACACGTGGCCACCAGTGACTTAATCATAAGCTGGATGATTACTCCAGATGAAGGAGGTAGGCTGGAAGCAAGAGCATCTAGAGAGCCTACTTCAGCAGCATTTCCAATGCCTTCATCTTCTGAGCAGCATAAAGAGCTGAGATAAATGTGGAAGTGGCTCTTTGCAATGAGAAGATACACACAGGTTCACACCTGCAGCTTCTCAAAGGTGAGAAAGATGAGCCCTAGTCCTGAAGACTAGACACTGGAAGGACCTGGCTCTGTTTGATGGGAGAAGTCCATCACATGTCAGTACCTTTGAGCTCTGCTAGCTCTGTTGGCCATACCCAATATGAACCATTGGCAAGGATGCATTAATGAAGGCTTTGAGGAAACATGGTAGGATGGGAGGAATTGGTCCCTTCTCCTGCCTAAGGTGAGGGTGAACCTGAGAGTACCACAAAGCCCTGAATTGGATCCTTGAAAGAGACCAGAGAGCATTTATATTTGTTTGACCGAGTGTTTCTATTCAGCTCTGAGGAAATCAGCATGGGGTATTTGCAGGGATATCTGGAAAGGAGGCAGGCATTTCCTGTGGCATACAAATGGGACACCTTTATCTGAATCTCTGTTTGAACAAGTATTAAAGAAAAAAAACGTTACAGGCAGGGACTGATTGATTACAACATATATCCACATCAGTCTGGAACACAGGAGGTCAGGACAAGCAGAAAATTAAGAAAACCCATTAGCTTCAAAAGGAGCATATAGCCAGCAGTGAGCTAAATGGGAGCCACCTGAGAGTCCCACGCCAGGTAGGCAAGGCTTAGAGGGAGCCACTTCTACGTCCTCTAGAGGAAAAACAGAGAAGGATCCTTAGCTTTAGTAACATGCAGAGATTGGGTAACTATCTCCAGGCACAGAAGGGACTCTAGCCAAGAGCTACATTACTCTAATTGAACATTTTATCAGTTAACGTACCTGAAACTGGTTTGTGCCGCTCCCTATTCGCAGAACTGTTCTGGGGAGCTGGACCTAATGACAATTATTTATTATTATTTGTATTGTAATGCAGTCAGGGGGCCCCAGGCAGGACCCCATTGTGAAAAGCATCAGACAGACCTAATCAAATGAGATTAGATTCTAAACTGAACAGAGCTGGTAATTCCCAGTTAGGTAAAAAAATCACAAAACTAATAGGGGAGAGAGAAACTGTTTTACAAATAGAAAGTTTGGTTGTACAACAAAAGAGATTACGAGCAAGTCTGAAAGTAAACAGAGTGCTTGAAACAGTTTTGAATCATTACTTCAATTACTAAGGAAAAATGCTTTCACAAACACTAGACTTCAAGTGCACAGGTATTTTGCAGACTCTATTACTCGACCCTAACACGAGTGTGAGAAATCCCAAAGTGTCCTGCACCCTGAACACCATGTACATGGAGCAGGCAACGAGAGCAAGGGGGACCAAAGCACCCACGCAGAGGCCCCAAAGGCCAGATTCTGATTTCTCTACCACAACTGCTAATCCAGAGTAATTACTTTAGACTTCCACCAAGGAATAAAAGAGATCAGTGTCTGTCCTGGAGTTAACCAAAGTCGCTGGAATTTCTTTGGATTGACACTAATGTAAGAAAATGAGAGGGAAATGTGGTGCCCAGATTTCAGCTTTCCCTTCATGTTCATGAGCTGCAGATCGCAGAGGGCATCTGCACAGCTCAGTAAAGCCTCCCTGCACTGAGCAAACCCTTCCACAGCGCCGGCAGAAGAGGGAGTTGTAGGAAAAGCTGCGCAGACAAAGGCAGGAGAAAAAAGCAGCTCCAGGCAGCCTGAGCATTGTGAGCTTTGGGGCTGAAGTACAGAAATCACCAATTCCTCACGGCGCTGCAGTGTCTACATAAAATGGAAAGGGAGCTCAGTTTGGTTCGTGACTGGAACACCCCGTGCAAAGGGTTTAGGACTGCTGGTAGCTTCTGTCTGTGCCTCATGGCAAGATGCACATCAGTAACAACAGCACAGATAATTCACAAGACAAATTAAAAACCTGCCTTGCATGAGAAGCCGCTTTTGCTTCTTAAATTACTGTGTTTGCAAGAAATAACTCTGAAACAAGAGGCTCACAGTGGCAGAAGTGAACTCCTGATGGTAGGGTGAGCACCGAGCACTTGGGAGAAATCTGCTTGCAGTGAGAAGCAGAGTTACAGACACTCAAGAGCACCTGGCCTTTGGGAAAGAATAACTTCAGCATTGCCAAGGGTTGGTACTAGACCAGCAAAGTTGTAATACAGTAACTGCATGGGGACCTGCCCGTCCATCTCTGGCAATTCTCACTCTCAGCCCCTACAATAACTAGTAGCGTTTGGTGCTCTGTCTAGTGTCATTTATATCTAATTGAGTAGCACAGTCAAAAGCATCTGATGCGGACCAGACGCTGGCTTTTAATTAGGGTCCAGCACTGAGAGACTATGGGTCAAATTTACTTTCATTTGCACAGGAGCAGCTCTCCTTGATGTCGGGGGAGGCTGCACCTGCGTAACTGAAAAGCAAATTTTGGCTGCCTGTGTTCCCGTGCACTTTCCGTATAAGTTATTGTACTATATGCAGCAACAAAGAATTATAAATGTTGACTGGCACACACTGAATTTATTTACAAGTTAAGCCTAATTTTATTTATAGTTCCAGCACAATCATCCCTGGTAGAAATATTTATGTTATCTGTACTTCTGGTCTGTTAGAGTCTACCGCAATCATAAACACACCACTGAAAAATTATTCGCAGTTAGCAGGGTTTAAACTACCCATTATATCACTAGCTAGTGCCAATAAACTTTGGTGCTGCTTGATAAAGTTTCCTCAATGGAATAAATATATATTTGACTTTCAAAAATCTTTGCTGGGTTACACAGAGTCGGGGGGTACGAGGAGAGGGAAATGCCAGCAGTAGGGTTTGATATACCGAGGGCCAGATCTGCAGCTAGCAAGGAGCCTATAGAGATCCACATCAGCTGGGAGGCAGCCCAAAGCATGTTTGAACTAACTAACAGCTTAAATTTGTATTTTAGTAAAATATTTCAATTAAATGGAGCTGCACCAGCTAACACCTACTCACTAATGCCCTTCCTGACTCTCTACGTGGAGCAGACCCAAAGGGAAAAAAATAAAAATAATCTGCCTGGAGAATTTTGAGCCCTGAGTACTGGTCACTGCTAAGGGAGGAAAATGGATTAGAGGAACCAGCTTTTGTTCATTGTTCAATTGCCATAAGGGTAGACATGACATATATTCTCACACTGACATGGCACGAGAAGCCAGCGTGCTTAGGAGAGAACTAAGGACAGGAAGGTTAAACGTGAATTAGTGAGATTGGCCACTTACATATAGAAAATACTAACTGGGAATAAAATTCAACTAAATCTATATCAGCTGGGGTAGAAGAAAAGGTAACACACTTTAACAGCCCCCGACATGGTGAGAAACTATTGCTACAAAGGGCCATTTTGAAATCAAAATAATTACTTACACTTACAGTATTATAATCAACGCAAATGAAACTTTATCTCAGCATAATAAATCAGTGTAACTGAACTTCTTTTTACTCATTAGCAGACCTTTACTGTTTTAAACCAAGATGTGTCACAAAATAGCACTAGAAGTCACATGCCTCTTTCCAACAGAAAGTGGTAATAAAAGATGACTATTCTACCAAATTATAATGAAGACAGATAACAGAGTGAATTATAAAACAAAGGTTATAGATAGAGACTGAGCCTTGTAGAGGTAATGACTTTTAATTGGATTGAGTTTATCATATTTTCAGAGGTACAGCACCACCAGAAGAAAGGATTAGAATTATTTCCACATTTCATTATTTGGCATAATGAGAAAACAGAGGGAGGTCCACATCCCTGATGTGTTTGGTAAGCCACAGGAGATGTTGAACATGTCACTATCTGGTAGGGTACGGTCCTGAGACGCAAATGCATTTACTCCCTTATAATGCAGCAAAGTGCAATCACTTGAGAAAAAAAGGGGGGAAAAAAAGCCAGGTCATGAAGTTTTGTTTCAAACGCACATTACAAGTAAAAAGTAATTTAACCCCTTCCTGTCATCAGCCACTTCAGCACTAGCCTACAAACACCCATACATCTGCTTTGGGAAGCTCAGCAATTCTCACTCTAAGCACCAACAGGTTAAAAAAATTAGTTGGTGAAGGCATCTCAGCTACCCCACCCCCTCTCTCATGCCTGTAAAGTCACACCATCATAGCAAAAAAACCCTGGGGAAATCATCGGGGAGGGGACCTGCCCTGCCTGAACCCCAAAGGGATGCTCTGCTCACACTCCACTTGGGAAGAGTAAGTGACATTGGCCAGTGGGGAGGAAACAGCTAGGAGTGAAAGAGCAAAAGGGTACCAGTGGTGTACACAGGTATTTCAGGAAGGGCTGGAGTTTTGGCAAGTTCCCTCTGGAAAACTGAGCTGCCTTAGAGCAGAGACAGAAGGGTTTGCACCAGGAGCCAGACAGCTTTTTAATTATGCAATTACAGTGAGTCTTAATTATATTTGGTCTTAATTATATTTGAGTGACACTGTGATACACGGCAGTTAAGTCCTTGAAACGCTAACAGAAATAGTCATAACAAATACCCTAATCAGGAAGAGTATCGAGTCATTAATCCTACAATACTGTCCACTTCACAAACTCAAGGTCTGGCAAGACTGGTTTCCAGCATTTGTTTCCGAGGAGATACAAGGCCACAATTTTTCCTGCAAGTGACTTCTCAGCAGCATGTACTGTAGCTACATCACCACAAGGTCACCCCATAACAAGCAGGATGTACTTAGCTGATTGGAAAATCATGAAGTATAGTTGCTCTTAAGATTCATGTTATAGATGCAGGTGTATTCTCTGTCATTCCGTAGGGCATCAGGATATGTTTATATCCAACCTATTTGGATGAGTAAAGTCATCATCTTTTTATAAAAAAAACACCCTTTGGGACAGTTATATTTCATCATGTGGAAGAATATCCCTGCATGACAACATTGCTTTGGGTGGGATCAGCCCAAGACAGAGACAATTTGTTCCCATTTGTCTCAGTGAAACCCAGACCCTTGGCTGGCACACACACCTTTGACAGGTTCTCATCAGTATCTCAGCACAACACACACCTGTTTTTAGAGTACAAGAATCATTTTTGTTTCCTTCTTCCAGCAAAAAAAAACATTCTGGATGGATTTATCTGCATTATCTCCACTGATCCTACTTTCCCTTTGAAGTGTTTGCAGAAATTAGGCCCAAACACTTCCACAGCTGCTTCTGACAAACCAGATTCTACCTGTCCCAGCTGTACATTTTAAATAAGAGATTATTAATTTCAACAAATTATAATCAATAAAATACATTTTCCCAGCACATTTCAGAAGGGGGGACTGTCCCAGCAAACTTGGGATTTATGGGTTATCTTAAAGTCTGTAGGACTTTTGACAGTGACTTTAATGAAATAATATCAATAAAGTTTGTCCATGGAAGTGATAACATTTATTGCAGACATCCAAGCACAACCAGGAAAAAGCTACTCGCTGCCCTGCAACAAGCCCCGGAGTCCATGGCAGTGTGACTTTAAACAAGGACAGAGGCAAAAGAAAGCTACACCCATTAAGTACACACACAATTCTCCATTGCCTTTCCAAGACAGTTTATTTTTTCTAGAAAGCGTGGCACACATGAGCACATGATGAGCTACAAGGATTTGTAGCAGTTATTTTCCTTGGCCTCTGTATGAGAGGACAAGGGGGAAAGGCAACCAAACCCATCCAAATGGAGATAAAACAAGAGCCCAGCCCCTTCCATCACCACAGTGCTTCATGCACTCCTTCAGCCTGGCTGAACCATGCTGCATTGCCAGCAACCACAGCTCCCTCCCTGTGCCCTGTCTGCAGCCTCTGCTACAGGAAGGTGTTTGAAAAACAGCGGTTTAGCTTTTCCTCTCAAAACTCTTCATTTTCTCTCCACTCTCTCCCATTTCTTTCTCTTCTCACTTCTCAGAAGTGCTTCATTTTCTTTTCCATGTTGTTACCAAAAAAATCATGGAAAAGGCAAACATTCAGAGACATTAAAAAAAACAAATCCAAATATTACAGCTCAGTTTTGCTGAGCGATCAGGGGACTTGTTTGAAAAGAAGTGTTTGCAGAAATTAGGCAAATCCAGGATGTTGTCACCTCGTTTCTAAAAAATTGTTCCTCATGCAATTTAGAAACTTCTCCGAGTGTGTTTGTCTGGCTGTATTTTTACCTAGCACGCCTCTGAAGGGTAAGCTCTCTGCAGGTTGACTGCTTTGAGGTTTTCAACACTATCTAAGAGTTTTCCACTCTTGCGTCTCTCACCTGCTGGTGGTCTGCAGCCGGCGCCGGGAGGTGCCTGCTCACTCTGTAACAAGTATTTGCAACCTCAGCCAAAAAATACCCTTTGCTACACCCTTCAGTTGGGCAGAGAGTAGCACCTCTGTGTTCACCCCTTTCTCTCTTTCCTTGGAGGAAAATGAGCAAAATCCATCTCTATTGCTCATTTTCACAAGGAAAACCTTCCCCCTGCAGCTCTTGGGGACCAGGAGCCTGAACACCAACAGTCTCATATTTGGAGACCTCTACGCAAGCCAAAGGTTCATGGACAGAGAAATTACAAACACAGAAACCTTTGGGGAGCTTTTGAGCAGCAAAGACCAGCTAGTTAAAAAAAGATCAAGATGATATTTCAGGGCACACAGGACTAAAAGGAAAGATCTTCTGGGCTCTCACCTCCCTGGTCTACCAAACCGTGGAGCTTTTGCTTATACTGGAAACGAGTAACTGCACATTCAGTTGCTTTTGCAAAAATATCCAGTAACGAAGTCTCCCGTTCCCTCTTGGGTTTCTGATTTCTTCCACAGGATCATATTATCTCATTTGCCTCAGATGAGCCCCATGGCGAATAGCTCATCTCTCCCCAGCGCTTTGAAAATGCAAAGCGGGACAGTATGGAAATGCTAAATATTCTCGTAGCACCAGTAGCCTGTTGTAAGGCAGGAGGAGTGACAGTCTTTATTCTGATCACATCCCCCCTCCAAAATCAACAGTGACACCAGTGTGAAACCAGAATGAGTCCCCTGCTGTGAAACAGTTAACATCAGTTAGATCTATTTTGACTTAAAAAAAGGAGAAAGGAAAAGAGTAGGGCTAGAGTTTATTTTACATGGCTTCCTGGTCAAAGCCTCAAATGTTTTGTAGATATTTATTGATATATATTAACTGTAAAGAAAGTTAACTGCTAATGTAATTTATTCCACTCTTTGTTCCATGCACCTTGTATCGCTTTCTATGAAGCTGTTGATCTTGGAGAAGCAGAGGGGTCCTGGTGAGCTGCTAGCAGAGAGCAATAAATCAGCGCTCTGAAAGCTTCTGGTTCATCCCAATAACTTGGAAGGAAATTTGAAAAAGAATTTCCACACCCCCACACCCCCCAAACTGGCAATCTTCATAAGTTCTATTGTTTTCATCTGCAGGCTGATATATGACAGCTTAAATAAAAACATAGCACTTAATGGAGCAAATTCAGCCTTAGTGTAATTGGATGCCATGCCATTAGAGACCTTGGCCCAGGCACTGCTCCCCATCCCAAAGGACAGCAGAGAACTCTGCAAGCTCAAACTAACATGCGGTTGTTACATACTGGAATTCTACTTATTATGTCACTAAGGACTAATCTTCGGCTATAAAAAGTACTTAGCTATGTCTATTTATGTTTACAGACATGGATTTAAGTACTGTTTTTAATGACAAGAATGTATATATACAAAATGTAATATAATATTATATACATACACACACAGAGACACATCCTAAATCATGGAAGCGATGGAGTCCTCGAGTAAAAATGGCTCGAGGAGTATTTTTTATGTGAGGAAAATAATGTCACTTTTCCTGATGTTGTTCCGAGTATGACTTTATTCCTTTTTGCCAAAATAAAGCAAAAAATGCTCAGAAATTTTCAAGCTATATCGTTACGCTTCACAAAACCATAAGTGGTCACGAAAGATCTTTTGTCAGATACCCTTCACTCTGTGCTGGGAGAGCAGAGCACAGCAGGAGCAGCATGGCTTGTACTGGCTCAAGCTGCAGAGATGCAACTGCTGCTCACAGAAGAGACTTTGAATGAGGAATTAGAAGCAACAAATTGCATTTTAAACTTTCCCTAATAACTCGTTAGATGATGAAGTCAAATAAAAGCAACTCTTCCTAGAGCACTTTTCAAAGCAGGTATAGAACTGGTATTTAACTGGCCTTCTCCACGCTTCTATGAATCAGCAAGCTGGGTAAGGCCATGCATGACTCCAGAGGGAAAAAAAGAATTATCACAAGGACATGTTGAAAACATGCTCAGTGCACATGCGTGCCTCCATCTCACCCGTGGGCAGACTGCAGCCCTGTGGGTGAACACAAGCAACCCACAGTCACAAAGCAAATCAGTGGCAAGTTTAGAAAATAAGCAAGTTGGCTGAACTGGCATCTCTTGGTGCTTCCCCACAAAGCCACCGTCAGCTGCTCTGCAGCACATTAGTTGGCTGGTCACACACGGACCACAGCCCACATGGGAAATGCTGGAGATCAGCAAAGTGAGTCTTCAAAGAGCTCTAAAGTGAAGACTGAAATCTGGTGAGCCTTGCACAAGAGCCCACATTGGGTATTGGGAAAAGCTGCATTTTGTTGAGGGCTCTGGAATGGTCAAGCTGGAAGAAGGGGCCGAGCACCAGGCTGAGCCTGGCTATTTGATTCCTCTCCCAGGTCCCATGCCCAGAGCCAGCTGTGTCCCTCCTCACACTTCACCATCCCACTTTCCTTGCTGGAACCATTACCACCCCTCTCCAGGGTCAGTGGGAGCACCAGGATCTCACATGTACCAACCTTGAGAGAACATGACCAATAGCCCAAGGCTTGAGCAATACTTCCCAAAATCCAAAACACCTGAACCAAGTGCTGCAGTCCAAAAGGAGCTTTGGTCTATTAAGAAGTGCCTGCAGGAAGCACATCGCCAGAGCTGAGACCACCAGAGACGCTGCCAAGTTCCCAGACTGGGCTGGCAGACACCCACCATGCAGGAGAGCCCATTTCCATTCCCTGCTGCTCACTAGGGACTTCATCTCGGGATTAACCTTGTTTTCTGTCACAAGAGGCCAACCCCCCAGCACTTAAGGACCCACAGTGAATTTTGAAGGAGAAAAAAATCTCAACATCAGTTTTGTCTGGGTATTTTAGCTGAACAGGATAGACCAAATAAATAACATTTGTTGTTTAAAGTGCAAATCCCAGCAACTTCTTTGAACAGGAGCATTTGGTAGTTGACACATCTACGGATGTTTTAAATCATAAGGGCATCCACTCCATTTTGGTTTTAATGTGTTTGTGTGTGAAGTTCTTTGTCATTCCAGCCCACCTGTCTCAGAGCACAGAAATCGAAAACAGGAGTAACTCTCGAATTTCACCTCGATTTAATCCATCACAGAAAGCAGACTGGGTTTGCACTGTATAAAAAAAACCACCAGGACATTTAAACAAAGTGACACAGATCATCAGCAGATCAACTGAAAATGACAGCTCAATCAAACAAATGTATGTTGAGAATTTCCACAGGGCAGCTCTAGCTGCAGCCAAACCAAATTTGTTTAGTATACATAAGTTAGCTGCTTAGAAACATTCAGTATGCTGCTAGCCAGATGATGACTTTCCCAGATAAACATCTATTTAACCAAATATCTCCCCATCCATGAAAGTGCTAGCAGACTTTTGATGCATTCTCTCAAAAATGTGACTTTGCTCTGGTGGCTGGTACCGACCCACCCATGTGGCACTTAAGTAAAAATAACTAAACACTCTTTTAACAAAAAAATAAATGTTATAACCACCAAAAGGTAGGCAGAGCTCTGTAATCCTGATGGAGTGCTTCTGGCTGCCAATAAATTCACAAAGTGGCATTAAGGTGAAATACAAATTAGAAACTTGGGAAGCGCGGAAGAAAACTGAGCATCCTACCCCATATATCAAATATACAGAGGGGAGGGATTTGTCTGATTCTTCTTTTAAAGCTAGGTGTTCCTCCTGAAATCAATGACAAATCTCCTATTGATTCCAGCAGTGCCACATAAAGCTTTCGCTGAGGAAATATATTGATAAGAGCTCCCCTCTGCAATTCTTCCCTGCTTTAGAGCAGCTCCTCTGCTGTGTTATTTACTAACAGTACAAGTGGCCAAAAAAGTTCTGAAGATTAGAAAGTCATTTGGCAAATTTAGTTTAGAGGTCATTACAAAATACAAGAAGTTTCAGCCCTAACCAGATGCTTGGGTAGAAAAGGCTTCAGTTCAGACAAAGGCAGCTCTCCCTGCTCCCAGCAAAAGTCAAGGGGACTCCATCGGGCTCAAACCAGACTAGAAGGACATGGTCCACATCCACTGAAATCAGTGGCCAAAAGCCCACTTCATGTGAAAACAACAGATTTTATTTAGGATAACTTGTTTAGGGACCAGTGACACATTTAACATTCACCTAGCATACTGTACACATCTCTGCACGTACATGTGTTTAGGCAGTGACCGTGCAACTATATAACTAAGCTAAATAAGGGGCTGGGAATGACTGGATAATATAATGACTTTCAATGTAAACTACAATTTTGGTGAAAGCTTAGTTTTTAAGTTTTGCCTTTTTTTTCTTCTGATTTATTAAAATAAATAGATTCAAAAAATAGAAGTTACTAGGCAATATGTATCCGCTCTTCAAAGTTCTGTCAAACAAAAGAGTGCCTATAAAGCAGATTTTCTGATGGACATCTGCTTACTATTTAATATCCACAAAGAGAATATTTACTACAAAAAACAAGTGTAACAAATTAGGAGGCCTGTGATGCTGGTGCATCCCAAGGAGCAATGTTTACACAACAATCAGAGAGATGTGTGATGGCGATTGAGAGAATAGATGCTTACAGATTTGTCACAACTTATTTCCTGGGGCAAAAAGTGCACCAAAAGGTGGGTTGTAAGTGGTCTGACAGCTCTAAGTAGACAGTACTCAATGTGGAGGCTGCCTGAGAAAGCCAAAACCAGCTACACTGCACAAGCAGGAAGAGAGAAATGCATTTTTCTAGCCTCTTGTTGCAGGAGGCCAAGCTGCCCACGTGTCCTGTTCTCATCACCAGCGAGACCCCCACAGACCCCATGAGATGAATAACATTAAGAAGATGGTCCCAAAAGTGCAAGAGTCTGATGGGTGCAGGTGAGAAGGAAAACATCCCCTAAGTGCTGCTTTACCAGCCTGGTACAAGGGGTTTGTTAAATGCAAAACCACACGTCGTTGAATCCCATGGGATTTCCTTAAAAAGTCTCCATCTGGGGGGAGTTATACACTCAAAACTCATGAGTTAAATTGTGCTTTTGCCAGAGTTTGCAAATTGACATCTTGCTGGGCAAGAAAAACATGTGAAAGTTGGGATGAATAGCAAAATTCAAAGTATTAACCCCATGAAGGGTTCCTGCTGGATGTTGTTTTTTCAAATGCTGTTTCTCCCAGTGCAAAAGAGCCAGCTGATGATACGGGGTGGACATCACAATTCTCAAAGCTCAGATTATTTTGTGACGCAAGATTATTTTTTTTCTTTTCCCCTTCCACTTCCCCTGAAAATAACACACAGAAAAACAAGCTAAAAGTGTGTGTACAATGGGGAAATTTAAACAAGATGTAATCTTGCAAATTAACACTCAGAAAAGAAGCAACCATCAAAATAAATAGGAAAAGGAGCTTAGATAAATTAACCCAGAACAACAAAACAAATTAAAATAACACCCCCCCAGAAGCCCCTCAAAAACAACAATAAAAAACAAGGATTTGGTAAGTTTTCTTTGATTTTAGCAGTATGGCTGTTTTCAAATTGTATGCCTGTAGATGCAAACCAGCTCAGATGACATCCATGCAGCTCCTGTTACTGTCCTGTTTCTTCCTAATTCCAACCTACAAGCTACACATAAAAGATGATTCCCAACTCATTGAGCTGCAGCATGGACACTGCTGACAAACACTGAGGAGGGAGATGCAGATTATTGCTGGTAGTGATTTCAGTTCTTACAGGGAAACCAGAGATCAGACCATAAAGTCTTCATGCTTGTTGATGAGTGGTTTGTCACTTAAATCCAATTCTTGTTGTGTGAGTAAAGGAATTTTATTCTTGGTGAGTTAAACACACTGATGCAAAGAGCCAAGCAGGGCATATAACCAGCAAAGATACCCTTGCCCTACTGTTCATGAAAGGAAATATATCCTGGACAAATCATATATATGGGGAAATCTTACTTCATTTTCTACCAATGGCCTGCCCATGGTAGGAGTCCAGAAAACCTCACAACCAAATCAGCAAACTCATTGTAATTTTCCTAGTTTCATTAGGGACTGCCAGTAGTGTTGCTCATAGCATTTATAGCCTTGATTCAGGGCTAATTTAACACAGTCTGGAGTAGAAATGAATTGGCTCATAGTGGGTGTTGATAAGCTTAATATGAACAAAAAATTATCATAGAAGCTAACACTGATAGGAGTGAGAAGCAAGAAACTCTGCTTATAACCAAGACCAACACATTGAGATCTGCAGGAATCAAAGCACAGGATGCATTACAGTTTCCACCGCATTCCTCAGACTCAGAGATCTGCCAATATTTTGCACGTAAGCATGCAGACCTTCAAAAGAGCAGGTTTTGTCCTAACAAAGTACAAAACAATCACTACAAAGGAAAGTAATGAAAAATCCTCCTCCTGAATAAACATACCGTAAAAATAAAGTGTAAATCATAAAGCCCAAATGAAAACAACCACTCCTCCCCCAAAATTGCCCAAATAATGGGATGAGGAAGTTTTCACTGATTAGATTAAATACTGTGAAGCACTTTCAGACTCCAGTGACAAACTACTTTGAAAGTAGTGGCAAAAAGCAATGCACAACACTGAGCAATTTCGGGGTACACGGAGGCAAAGAGGCCTTGGGCATGGAAAAGCCTTCTCAGAATGAGCCACCTTGGCTAACTCTGCTCTTGGGGTTTAAGGCTCAGGTCTGTGGAAGAAAAATGAGGCTAACAAATGTTTTTGAAAACACCAGTTCTTGAAAGCAAAATTATTACTCTGAGGACTGAGCACCATCAAGCACAGAACTTTGGCGTCGCAACTCGAGATAAAATGACAGCCCCTCACACGAAGCACTTCTCAGATTATTTCCCCAACTCAACAATAGGTCGTACATCACAGGAGTAAAATAATGCAATGCTCAGGAATGAAATTCCTTGAGACAAAGGGTCTCCACATTTATTCTACCCTAGCAGCTCTCAGTGTCAAATATCTCAATCTTACAAGTGGTTGGCTTCCTACCCCTCAGTCTGCCACGTTCAACCTGGGATCCAGAAAGTCTAGCAGTGACCAAAAGGAGAGGGGAGATGCTAAAATGAGTTTCTTCCCCGTCTTTTGCCTCAAGATAGTCTCATCCTTTAGAGCATTCCCCTTCAAGCACATAAAAACCAACAAAACAGGAAGATTCCTCTTATTCACAGCAAAAGATGTTCCAAACAATGGTGTAACATCAGGGGATCCCATCCCCCAAAAGCACTGATCTCATGGTGGCCTGGTCCACCAGGATGTTGGAGCACCAGCACTGTGTTTGGAGGCACCTTTTACACAGCTCTACCAGCAGATAGTCCACTCCATCACTTCTGCAAGGGAGCTGGTCCTCTCTTTTACCCTTCTTATTGCTAGAAAGCTCATTTCCAGCCTCAGAATATTCATAGGCACTTTATTGCCCATTTGTATTTGTTCCAGCACTGTCCTTTAGCTTAAATGGTTTGCTGGGTGTGTTTATCACTTTCGGTGTCAGTCATGACCTCTATCAGCCTTCATTTCCCTCAGCTAAACAAGCCAAGCTTTTTAGCCTATTCTTGTATTCAATTATCAATCATCAGCTGTTCAATTAGAGACGGTGCAACTCTAACACCAAGCAACCTCAGAACAGGAGACATCACATCCCAGCCACCACGACAGAGGCAAC
The DNA here is from genome assembly GCA_013398125.1 of Aegotheles bennettii. Taxonomy (NCBI): domain Eukaryota; kingdom Metazoa; phylum Chordata; class Aves; order Caprimulgiformes; family Aegothelidae; genus Aegotheles; species Aegotheles bennettii. The sequence goes on from VZRW01009238.1 coordinate 153,185, forward strand.
ACAGAGTTGTGTCGAGAGCAAGTACACAATTAGCCCATAAATCAGGACAAAAAGCAGGGGGCAAGAGGAGAATTGAAAGCAACATCTCCCCTTTCAGTGGGTTAAACACAACTTCCTCCTGCACTGCTGCAGAAATCACATCCAGGACCAGTTGCTCTCAAGAAGCAATTACAGGGAAGCACCAGTGCAGAAGATGGATCTGTTTTCTCAGCTCCTCCACATGTCACTTCTAAGGAAGGAGCTGGTCACATGGCTCACAGCTTCAAATCTAAATATTTCCAAAGGAAAACATCCCTAGATGTGAATATTACCTACTGGCCACACGGGCTCTCAGATTGTGCAGGACACTTTGAAGCATTTTACAGACCATTCTGAAATACATCAATTAAATTCTGATTTCTCTGCTGTTAAAGGCAAACTCCTGACTGATGACATGAGGCCAGATGTCATCCATGCTCTCTGTTGCTCTGTTATCAGGCTCTGTCATACAAATTCTACACGTGCCATGGATGTGGGCGACAAGCTGTATGGGGAGAAACTGTAAAATACAATTGTAGGAGCTTGGCCTGGTGTTTTCCCCTCATTTCTATTTAACTTAAATGGGAACATCTTTGGAAAATGCATCATCACTGAAGGTATTTTCAGTCAAAATATTTTTGGTTTAGTTCTGAATGCAGGTGAACTCCATCATATAAACATATGTGTATTTACATGTCTGTGTCAGGGCAGAGAGGAATCCTCCTTTACAAAGATCTTTCTTCGAAGAAATTTGGTCTTACCAATATAAAAAACCCCACTATTTTTTGATACAGCTCCCTTTCATAAAAAGTTCTCAGCATTTATTTTCATTCCAGTGCAAAATAAAAATGAATTCTGAAGTATAACAGGCTTCTGTAGAAAATAATGTAACATCTTACAGGCAAGCTGCAGTGATCATGCCCTTAATTCAAGTTAAATATGTCCTAAAAAAGTTAAAAATTGCTTTTAATTAAAGCACTTCTCAGTATCATTTTACTTGTTGCAAGTGTGACAAATGTGAATCTGCAGCAGGTGCACAGGACTATTTCAAACACTCACTAAAGAATAGGTAAAACCATTTTAATCTGCTGTCATATTCTCATACCTCTCTGCTTCCCTTCTGGGAGGGAAGGGGTTTGTGCATACCCACACCCCTCAGCGGGCAAATCTGAGCCTTGCCTGCTAATAGATGTTGAGGTTAACACCAAGCAATTCAAAGCTTCTCATTAATTACTGCTAATTGTCACAGCAATCTCCTTTCTCCTGTTTTACATCATGAGCAAATGACTTTTCATTGCAGAATAGGTAAGAAGAGAGATGCTCAGGAAAACATAATTAGTTTCACTAATTAGTGTGATCTGATTTGAATATTTCTATGTGCTTCTGTAATTAAAAAAATAAAGCAACAACAACAAAAAGCCTCAATTAAATCAATTTCACATTCTGAAAATTCAGCCCATAAATTAAGATAACCAGCACTGCAAACCTGTTTCTTCATAAAAAAACATCTGATGGTTGAACATCCCCCAGGCAACTTTGTCCTAAATTAAAAATGAAAGAGTCTCCTCTCCCAGAGACAGAGCTGAGAGGACACGGTCATGTCAAACCTCCCACATCTCAAAAAAGTTACTTACTAACACTAATAACCCTACCTTAGATATTTCAATGAAATAATTGTGTCTGCTTACTTTGCCTTTCATCATCAATGAGGTCAATTTGCATTTGGCATCTCTAGCACACCACTGGATTTCACACACCCAGTGATGGGTTTCAAAAAAAGCCTCATTCAAAGCAGCACCTGCTGACTTTTTAAGGAAAGGTGGAGGACTTGTGCAGTGTCTGTCCTAGAGCTGTGTCAAAGCTGGGTTTAGTTGTTTTAATTCTAATCTGCTGAAGAACTCCTTCAACCCTCAAAGTTTGGAGGTTTGCATAGATTAACTGGATGGTTTAACTTTCTTTCACCATTCCAGGAGGAGATCTCCATTGAATCCTGCAAGGATGAATGATGAGTTTTCTTCTTGATGAGAAAAGTGAATGAAACAGTCTTCTGTATACAGAGCATGCCATACTAATGATTTTCTTAAAGGTTTGGATTTGGCTGAAAAATCCGAGCAGTGAAACACCCACTATAATTTCTTTGGCTGTTCTGAGCCAAGCAAGATGCTCAGAGCTGTTGATGAAGTATAAATAAAAACACTTCCATTTCTCCAACAGCCCAGCTACTGCTGGGGCTGATGTGCAACTAGAGGAGGACAGACATATTGCTTTACACCGCCAAGGTGTCACAAGCCCGTGGTGTCAGCCTAGCAGGAGCTGGGTGAATAAATACAGGTAATGATTTATTCAACATGTTTCTGTTTCACATAATAGCCTGAACAGATTATGATACTCTGTTACGTGTTCCCTATTCAAATAGGCTTCTGGATATTTTTAAAGTCATGACTGACTGGAAATATTTGAGATTTTAGCTGTTTTGTTTAGCAACGAGCAGTCAAAGCTTGCTTCTACCCCCCGACCTGATGAGCCCCCAAACATTTCCAGCACAAGTTCATGCAGATGTGAAATTAATGTTCGCCTTCTGCTGTTAACTTTTACCAGCAAAATAATAAATTCAGTTAATAACGGAAAAGAATATTCATGATGCTTTCTTGACAGCACTCATTCACCTCTGCACTTGTTATGGTAAAACAGAGTATTCAATGCTGTTCACATTTGGCAGATCTCCACCATTCAGATACTGCTGCAGCCACAGGCTGGAACAGATCCGGGGCAGTAAAAAAAACCAGCATCTAATTGTAAAACACAAATGCTTTCCTGATGGAGCAGGGGCTTTCTAGGAGGCTGCAGCCCATCTCCAGGTAGGCTTTCACAATAGCCATAGCTGTTGTACAGAAACACCATCTCCTCCATGGTGTGAAAGCCTTCAGTTGTTCTTCCGAGTGGGACACAATATGGAACGTGACTGGCAAGTTTTCTCCATAAACAAACCAAACCCCTCTCCCTTACAGAGGTGCCTTTCTTCTCCCAAGACCTACTAAAAGCTTGGAGTCTCCTTGAATCTATTAGAAATCCTTCCTGGAGAGAGGAACCAGACATTGTAAATGAACCATGGCTTAGAAGCCCTTGTACCTGCAAATATCCCACAGATTCCAGAGTCATTTTATGTCGTGCCTATTTACCTGTCATGCTGGTTCTCACCCTATGATTCATTTATTTTTAATGCTTTCAGCAGTTTTTACTGATACTTTTCAAGGTGTTAGGGTGTCTCCTCTGTAGCACTTTCAGATTTGCTTGCAGAACTAATACACAGTGGCAACATACAGAGAATATTGTTCAGATACTTGAGAAAAAAAATGAAAAAAAGGCAAGCTTTCCCCATTACCTACACACACATGCTCACACGTAAAGGACTAACAACTCAGACCAGCCTTTAGGCTCTCCAAGAAACCTAGCGAGCACAGTGGGAGGGCAAACCCAGAGTCAGGTCAGCCAGAGAGGACCATGACCATCAGTCTTCGGTCAGGGCAAACGCAGAGTCCCTCACAGTATGGTCTTCAAAGCCAGCAATGATGGAGATTCCCCACCTCGCTGGGTCCCAGTGCTTACTTACCCATGGGACACTTTGTCCCTACACCCAGCTCTAGTTTTCCAAAAGTCTTGCTTGCACCAGGGGTGCAAATCTGGTATTTAAGTGCAGATGACAGATAAGAGATAAAACCACTTTACTGTCCGTGCTCCTGTTGATCCAGTCCTGGACCCCACTGCCAAGGTGTTCACCAGGTCCTTGTAAAAAGAGTTTCTGCCCAGTTAGTCCTTTCCCTGCTTGCATCTCCAGAAAAACCCAATTCTGCCATCATAGCAGAGCTTGTTCTTGAGCTGTTTTGTGATGGCTTTGTGCTGCACAAAAATGAATCTTTTTGAACTATAAAACTATCAGTAAAGACAGAGCCTCAGAGAGAGCCCCAGACAGGAAGTTTGGAACTTATCCTCATCTCAATTCAGATCCAACAGTATTGTAGCCACTCTGCAGGGGTCAGTTTGGAATAAAATTGCCAAAATATTTCCCAACATCCTGGGTGACTCTGGAGCTGCCTCTGAACTGTGAACTGCCAGGCTGGCTTCATCAGGATGCTCCTTGGGGTGCTGGCATGGAACGGGCTTGCCTGCCTCCACGGGAGCTGCTGTCATAGTTTCTGGTTCCCTTTTTGATATTGATAATTCAGTATTAAGGGAAAAAACTCCTAAGAGAGCATTGAAAATGCAACTCAATAATGAAACATCTGCACATTCTTAATTGTCTCAGCTGCACCCTCCATCAAAAATATTCATTATTTGCTGCATTTCCTAAATAACGGGGAAAGTCACCACTCCATTTCCTAATAATGTATGCCCACAACTCTATTTTCCCCATCTGCTATGCTTGCCTAAGACTGGTCATTTGTTACCTGCTAGTTCCAATTGATTTCCTTTTGCCTCTGCTTCCCTTCGCCATGAGTGCAGAGAACAAACAACACGATTTATACCAGCCATCTAGTACCAATCATTAGATAACAAGGCCCTTTACTGAAAGCATTTAGAGTAAAACAATACTTTAAGTTTACCTTTACTTTCATTTCCTTCTTTATTACTTCAGGTTCAAAATAAGGCCAAAGAAGTTCTACTTACACAGAAGATTAGAGAGTCATCCAATATAAATCCTTCACATCCTATACAATGTATAGTACCCAGTTTCTAATGCAATTATTTATATTTCTTTTTTAAATTGGTTTAATGAAATTCTCAGCCCTCCTTCTCTTGTACCCATTTGCTACCTATTGACCTTGATATGGAGAGGCAACTGCTCTGCTGGTGGTAAGGTAGCTTTTATCCCATAGAAGGCAATGCATGGATGATCTCTGGGCTTCAACTCATCAAGCTTGAAGGGGAAATGGAGAAAGGGATGGATTGGGGAAGTCCTACTGGTGTCCCTCCCTCAGCTTTTCCCACCTCAAACTGGTCAGGAAGCAAGTAAAGTTACTTTGTGCTAAGCCTGGTTTAGGTTTCTGTTGTCATTTTCTCTGCAGTATGGAAATATTCTCCACACGATAAAAAAAGCTGGACTAGGAGAAACTGAATAGGAGAAACTAAGCCCAGGGATACTAAAAAAACCCCACAATCAGCAAGAAACTAAAAAACGCAAACCTACCAGGTGTGCTCTGAGGCTCTTTTGGGTGCTCCACAGGGTTCCTTCTGATTCTTCGCAGGTACATAACACTCCATGTCTGGACAAAGTGCTGCACTAATAAAATGTTCTTCCCTTACTAATTAGTGTGTGCATATATACTGACACATTAATATCCAACCTTTGACAGTTAGAACTTTCCACCAGAACAACATCAATTTTTCTAAAGGCAGATTATGCTATGATTAAACTTTAGGAAGAGCATTCTAGCAATGGCAGGTCTACCTGCTTGTAATTCAGTGTCAAGGAAAGTGGTTGCCATTCAACCACCTGAATTGACACCCAAAGTTCAGGTATTTTAAGTGAACAACTTTCTGGAGCCCCAACTACTACAAGAACCATGGGCTCTCTAGCAAGAGGTGATACAGAAATAGCTACATCAGTCTGTAGACACACCTGAAACTGCAGAAGCAACAACACCCAGAAAATTGAAACCTTTTAGGTCAAGGCTGCCAAACAGACTGGCTCCCACTGGGACACCAACACGGCCAGTCTCTGTTACCTAATTCTTCTGCAAGTTCAGGAAAAGTCTCCTGGTGGAAACTCCTGACTCCTGAGCACTTTGGCAAATCTGGATCTTATTTAGATGCCTAACTGGGGGCTGAGCAGTAGAGGACTAGCAGGGTGATAATAAAAGAAAACATTGCAGCAATTTATCATTGGGGGGCAGTAAGAAATCCTTCTCTTTTTTGTTAAATAAACTTTTATCAACATAGCCTGTTTTTCTGAAGTTAGATGCAAGCTGTGAAATCCAGATTTTGATTTCCCTAAATACATCACGGTTACATCTCCAGAAACATACTGGAGAATCATCCTTAATTTTCCAGTTATTCTGCTGGACCAAGACTGGCTCTGTCTCTAGCATGGCAATGCGCTTTTGAATGCTTTTATACATTTTTGTAGGAATGTGTGTTGTACACTATAGCAGTTCCTTTAATATTTTGTTAATTGTGTATGTAAGACAATATAATTTATCAGTATTTTGAGACAAGGGTCAAACATTACAAGAAAACTAAAAATCCTTTTCATTGAATACTTGTATGTTCTACAGTGAAAGAAATGTTCACACAAAAATCTATTAATTTCAAATCCAAGTGCTTTGGGGTTTATGCAAGTGCAAAACCTTTGTAAGGGACACATGCAAAGCCCAGTGAATCACTTGAAAATGCCCTTCAACCCCCAGGGGCTGAGCTTGGGCCCTGTGGCATTTAGCTGTCAAAAAGAGGACCTGGGTACACACACTCATGTGCTAATAATTGAAAGGTCAGCTCCATATAACTTTCATTTTGCGAGGGACTGGACAGTCTGGGAATTTCATCTCCAGTTACCCACAGTTCAAACTGAGGTCCAAGACGGCCTCAGCTCATCATAAAATGGAGACAACTGATGCAATTCAAGGACCTGCTGTCATGTCCAGGTTTAAAAAATTATTCAAATTCCAAATAAATTTGATGCCAAGGTTTTTGCCCAGGCCTCTGTGAACTAATACCAAAAGGTTAGTGTAAAGCTATAGCAAAAAACTCTGACTGCAGCCAAGTGTCCATCCTCCTTTCAGCAGGGGGGCTGCATGTAATTTTCTGCCTTCGATTAAGATTCACCACTAAATTCATCTTCTTTTAAAACCATATTATGGCACCCTATGGTATCACATGAAATGCACAGCAAAGGTTTGGGAATTCTTTTGGAGGATAGTGGGGAGTGGAAGCCCATGTTAGAGGCACAATGGAAAGAAATGCATAATTCAGTCCTTGCTTTTTTATTTGTCCTTGGCATTAATGAAGAACAAATTAGCTACTCTCCTTGGGTGTCTACCAGAAATAATAGTAACAACTAGAGCTCTTTCCCCCCCTCGGTAATATGTTCCTTTGTAGATAAGCACTGTGAAGAGGTAAAATTGTGTCTTTTAAAAGTTTACTGTTTCCTTGTTCTAAGATGTAAATGATAGGGTTGGGACTGGGAAGTAATTCAGAAATATTTATTCCACCGAGACAATAGCTTTTTGTCATCAGAAGAAAGAATTGGTGACTATCAAAATGAAACAAAAAGACAACGGCTTTAACCACGGCGTGTGCTCCATCAGGAAATAAGAAACACACCTTTCCAAAGACTCCACACGCCAAAGCCAGAGCCCTGGGTGAGGGAAGGGATCATAACAGGAATGATCGTCCTGTAAAGTGACCTGGCTGAGGGACAGAGCATTTTTATTATATTCATACATTTACAATAAATATAGTAAGATACTAGAAACATTTCTTCTTGCAGATGATTAATTTACAGCCTGTTTCATCAACCTTTTATGATGTGTAACTGGGACTTGAAAAAAAGCAAACATCATTGCATCATTTTACAGTTATGATATCCCAACCAAGGCACTTCTTGGTCAAAAGTGAGCATTCAGCCTGGAGCTGGAATTTACTTAGAGATTGCAAAGTGTTTCAACTAATGGTATGACCATGGCAAGGCAAAACAGCAGCTCTCAAGTGAAGACCAGCACACGGGCATAACTGAAAGACAGATCTACCTGCAGTGCAACGCATTTGTATAATTAAATCAACCTGCCACTGTCTCATCTATTATGCAGATGCAGAAATACTAATAATAATTATCCTTACACATCTAGAAAGACTGAATTAATGGTTCCAAGCAGCAAGAACTTGTTTGTGTTTGGATCTCCCTCACCAGAGCTTCCTTAACTAGCTCCTGGGTAGAATTCATTAATTTTTATTAACAGGGAAAACATTTGTCCCCGTGACAATATTTGCATTGCCTGAATGATTTTCACCTCTGCCACAAGGTGTACTATCGGCTCATACATCACGCGATTACTTGGAGAGCAGAAAGACCCTCAGTCATTAGTGAGTGAATTAAAGATGATCTAAAGAGCTATTAATCACAGTGACAAAAGCCTTAATGTTGCTGTGACCCTAGTGGAGCCTGGGGACTAAAAGGGAAGCCGAGGGAGAGAAAATGGAAACATATGTTTTCTCCAAAATAACCTACCTTAGGAGAACTGTCAAAGGTAGAGTCACATCAAACTGAGAAATTCTGCCATACCAATGCTCCTAGATTTTACTAGGGTGATTTCTGTAGTCAGTCTACTTTATTATTATTATTGTTATTTACAACCAATGTAAGCAATTAAGCCGTAAAAGGTACATGGTCTATTCAGACCTTCCTTTTCTTTGTCAGGAGTTATTTAAAAGCAATATATTTAGAGCAAGCTGATACTCTTAACATGCTCTATTATAAACAGAGATCACTTAATGCACAACATAATCTGGGTTAAAGATTTAGCATCCCCATCCTATGTGGAAGGTACCAGGCAGTGAATCCTGTTTGTGTGGTTTCAGTTTGAGCCGTAGTGTTAAATAAATTCAAGAAAATTGAAGCCTTCGATTTGCTGATGCTAACTGTGATTCAGTGAGATAAATCAAATACTCATCTATAAAGCTTAAATCAAAAAAACAAATATATTCATATGACAGATATTTCTAATCTTTCCAATAATCACTTTAGGCCCCCTCAGTTACAAGCTATTCCTATTGGGTCTGGTTTAGCAAGATGTGTCTATAACATTATCTCTTTGTTTTACAGGTAGTAAGAGAAATTTACAAAAACTGTACATGTAGATGGAGTTGCATCTCATTAAAAATGTTACCTTGTATTTTTAATGCTTTTCTTTGAATATTAGAGCCTGCAGATGTTAAACATACAGATGAAGACATTGAGAAAAAGTATATAAAAGTTGCCTATCTGAATAAGCATCAGACATTTGGAACTTGATGCCAGGGATTTTAAAGTCATGTTTATGATTCACAGGTTAACATTTTGAAACAAAGCAAAGAGTAAACCCAAGCTATATTGTAAAGTCTGAAACTCAAAAACTGATCAGCACATGAGCTTGTATCACATCCCTTCCCTGGGGAAGGAGGCCACCCCTGCCTCAGTCCCAGAGGAGGTTGCTCAGCTCTCCTGCAGATCCCTCTCTGCCCAACCCAGAAAATGTCATGGCCTCAGGACTCTTCACTCCTCTGTCCCTAAGGCAAAGGGACAACACTGCTTTCTGGCAATGATGCTGTTCAAGGAGATACCAGACACTGGTGGCCAAGTCACTCACACCATCATTTCAAGTAGGCTTAACACTGAGGGACTGAATGGTTATGGAGGGAGCTGCCTTGTTCCCAATTGCCGAGCTCAACTTCACCAAAGTCAAGTCAGACAAATTGGGTTGAGGCCATGTAGGAACTTGCTGTGGTCCTGGACACAGCTGCTAACCTCTGTACCTTCCCATCACCCCAAAATCCTCCTGTTCTTCCTGTGCTGGGAGGAGTGCTCAGCTCATCCTCTGCTCAGCCCACTTAACTCACTGGTCTAGCAAAACATCTTAGTCCACTTTATTTCATTTGTCTCTCCAACTGTTTGTCTTACAAAGAGATGTCTTGGAGCAGCTGAGCTCCTGGTACTCTCTGCTGTGCTCATCTGTCTCTCATGGACAACTTGCAGTGATTTCCTTCCTGTTCAGTGTGTTCTGGTGCTGCTTCCAAGTCATGCTCCCTAAGCATCTGATCCACAGTTCGAGGGTTCCTATTTGTTTTGTCAACCTTGAACAGATAGAGATATAGGGAAACCAGCAGCCAAATATTAAAAACAAGCTGAAGTTATAAGGATGCACATCAGGGACCTCCTACCTCCCTCTGCCTTACTTTCCCTCCATGCTCTGGGCCTTCAGATTAATCCATCAGAATCCAGATTCAGCCTCCCAAAATTACTTAGAGGGTTTGAAATCACTGCCTCCAACCTTCAGCTCCAATCCTATACAAATTTCTGGGATATTAATGGGCTCCACAAAGATGAACTTGTTTCTAGACAGGATTGTTGCCTTACTTTTATAAAACTCTTAGTATTCAGTGATGTGATATCTGATCGGTCTAAAGTAAAACTTTCATCTCAATGAGAAAGGTCACTACATGTTCATCTGATGTCAGACCTATACATAAACAAGCTTCCTTAAATGACAGATCAGAAGCAGAAAGTGGTCTCTTTTCTAATAGCATCAGCTGCAGTTCTCAGTGGCACTTATTCTCAGCTGGTCTGCTTTCAACTTTCACTTCCTATTTAGAAAGCTAAATTGGGAGTGCTTTAATCTTCTGGGTTCTTTTCCTTAATGAGAAGTGAAAGGTATAAGTGGCAGCAGGTAAAGAGATATAGAAAGCTGTGGCAGACTAGCATTCAGATGTTCAGAAAAGCTAGATCAGAGCATTTTCTAACATTCTTTTCTTCTACGATAGTAAAAAACATTACAAAACCAATAAAATGCAAAGCTGTGGCTGCTGGGAAGGTGGCACATCCGAAGGGCAAACTGAGTGGGACAGAGAGGAGACTTTGTGGGTTCATCCTGCAGTATGCTGAGTAGTTCTGCCTTGATTCAGCAAACCACTGAAACGTGCTCATATGAGTTTATATTTCTAAAACACAGTGCCCAGCTTAAAAGTAAGCACAGACAGTTTTGTTGCTGGTGTCCTCAGCACCTCGCAGGATGAGGCCTTAGAAGCAAAAAGCAAAGCTGTAGATAAGAAATCCCTGAAAGCTTCATCATAACAGTCATTGCTGCCAGTGGGACACATCATGACTTGGCTTGTGCAGGTTTTTTTTCCAGATATTAAAATTATTCACATCCCTGCATCACTTCTTCCTCCAAAAACCTTAAGAAAATTAAGGGAAAAGCAATCTGATGTAACATCCATCCCACAAAGAGGTAGGTATGATGCCAGGACAAGCTTTGTTTCCTGAGCCTCAGCAAAAGAGCACATTTCATTGCTCCTCCCTTCATCTAACTGCTTTTCCTGCTAATCTGTGTTTGTTTAGGGAGAAATTCCTATCTGTGTCGGTCACAACTCAGAAGTCTCACAGAAATCCAGGCCCTGGATTTCAACATCTGTGCCCACTTGAGAATATCACTTATGTCAACATTCCCAGAAGTGGCCACTGTATGGGACTCCTCTTCCACGTGTGCAGTCTGCTCCTCCCAGTGCCTCAGCACATATGGTCCCCCCAGGTCCTGCTCCATTGTTTGATGACTTCTTACACTTGCATTAAATGATCATGCAAGAGATACAAAATAGAGTTTCACTGCTTTAGTGTCTTCCCTTCCACTCAATTACAGCTGCAAAGACCTGGAGAAACATTGTCAGATAAAGCACTAAAGCTCCACAACAGAAAGGAGCATTCTGAGCTCTTTTTGAGCAGAAAGGTTGAACGTTGCAGTCAGCCATCATGCACTGCAGTGTGTAGCACACCACTGGCACTGCACTGCCATGGGGAGCAGTCTGGAAAAATAGGTTTATATTATGCCAAGACACCTACTAACACCCTTTGCTGTGGTCCCCACTCTGTACCTGAATGTTTTCATGGCTAATTAAGAGGTAACAGCACCTGATTTCCCACTGCACTTCAGGTGTTTGGAGGAGCACTTTATTGTGTTTCCTTGCATTTCCCCTGGGTTTTGTTCCTACACATCCTATCCGTGTGTTCCTGACTTAGCTCATTAAATATAAATTGACATCTCTACCATACCAGGCAGAGTATCCTCAAAATCCCTTAAATATGGTGACTCAGAACTAACACGGAGCAAGCTGGAATATCCTTTACAAGTGAAAGTAAGTCTGGGAAACAACACTAACAGAGGTTCATTCCCCTAATACATGGAAAAAAAGGGGATCCAGTGCAAATGAAGCATAGGATGGTAAATAAGAACTGTGTTCGCTTGCAGTCATGCACTATAGCCATTAAGCCTTAAGGTCTTAAAGGTACCAAGCAATGCATATGATAAATTTCTCAAAACCATCCCAGCCATAACAGAGTTCTTGCTGATTGCTCATTTACCCATAATGCATGCTGTCATAGCAAAGCCTGACAAATGACAGAGAAAGCTCAGGTTATTTTTTACGCTGACTGCCAAGCCCCTCACCTCAGATTATTCATTTATTAGGGCAATCACTGAGGTCTGGGTACTTAATATTGTTTTCACCAAATATGAAAATGATCTACTTGCCTATTCTTTAGTTCCTCCTAGGGCAAGCCATTTATCATCAAGCCTGGATAAATGACTGCTTCATTATAGCCATAATTTATGAGATGTTAGAACTAAAGAGCCACACCTAAAGACTTAAAGCTTTAATATGGATTAAAATAAGATAATCAATCAAGCATATACAAATTTTCTTTAGAATTATTTCTTGTTTTGAAATGGCTTCACATTTTTAGAATTAACACCTCAAATTTTGTGTTACCTGATCCCAAGCAAGCTTGTTTAAAAGCCCATAAGGAAATCTAGGTTACAAACTTATTGGTCAGTCTTAGATACCACTTGGTAATCATTACATGATTTGATCAAGTTGCCTTTAGGGCTAAGGGGCTTTTTTTTGTGGTTTTGATGGTGTAGGTGTAACCTGGACAGAGAACTGCTGCAAGCCTTTGGTCCAAAACAGGTGGGGAAAATGCAAATTGATGCCAGACTCCTGCATTCTCCATAGATACTGCTGTGCTTTTCATCTCCTTCCTTGAAAGCTTGCTCAACTGGGATTAAAGAAGAGGGAGAGTTGAACGTAATTTAAAAATATTTCCATGGTTTTTAGGGTGTTTCTCTGCCTGAAACAGTGTTTCACAGCGATGAGTTTGGAGGAGGGAAGCTTCTTCCTCTATCTGGGGAATGAAATATCCCTTCCTCCTACAGCAGCATTGCAGCTTGAAAGAAAGTTTCTGGTTTGTCTCTTGATTGTATATTTGCTAGCACAGAGCCAAGACAAATATTATTTCTCAAGTATGTGCCTTGCTTGAAACACTAGCCTAAACCTACTTAACCACTTCATCCTCCGTCTTTTGAAACCTGTGTTGGAATTATATTGTTAGATTTTTGAATACATACCACTAAGACAATGATGCAGCTACAGCTGCCACATGGGCAGACTTGTGCCAGCCAGTCACTGTGTGGGCACAGAGGCCTCAGGCAGTGCTGGAGCCCCAGGGGCTACAGACAAGATGAATGGGCTATCCCAGGGACTCAGCTGCAAGCCTACAGCAATGGGCAATGTGTGATGTGATGAACAGGCTGCTAGGAGAAGGTATGTGTTCTCATACACCAAGAGCCCAGCACACACCTGGATATGACTAATGCCCCTGGTAGGTGTCATGGACAACCTGAGCATCTCAAAATTCAAGCTTGAATAAATGTGCCCAAGAGGGATGATGCACCCAAAGACCCTGTACTTGGAGCCATGGTTACAAACGAAACCCAAACTTTCCCAACTGCAACAGCTTCATGCTCTCAGAATAAGTGCCTGTGACATATGTTTAATAAAAGCATATTGTTGGCCTTATGATGAGAGAATATACTTCAACTTCATACAACACTTACAGATTTAGCCAATGAGGCTTCTTCAGTAATGCTAACACTGACTTAAATTTAATCCCAGAGCCAGGCTTTGTTAGCTAAAGGACATTTTTCACTCTGGACTAAGCTCCCCCTTTCATACAACTTGGTGTCAGCATTTCAGCAGGAATAATAGAATCCCAGCTCTGGGGTTCCCCTGTTCAAGAGCTGTTTAGATATGTGTGCAAGGAAATACATTATAAATGCAAGTCCATGAAATATAACTACCTATGCATGTGATTATGAACAGATACATGTGTAATTATATATTTGTTGGCACATCTACATGAGATTTTTTTGATGTATCCGTGAATAAATGACTAAAATACAAAATTCCAGCTACAGTCAAAAGTGCTCAGGAGGTATATGTGCACCAGGACCCCAAAATGTCCATTTCCCTAATTATTTGGGGAATTTTTTACTGGAAGTTCAACAGAATTGAGTCACAGTGCAATTCCCAACCTCAAATATTGAGATCTGGATAATGAGACAGTTCTAGCAGGACCCACTTGCTAGCCAACCCATAAGCAGCCGTAGGCAACACACAGAGACTGGCTCACTCTGCCTGCAAGGGAAGACCCTGCAGGTCCCTCTGGATGTAAGAGGCATCAGGACACACAGCCAAGACTTACTTGCAGAGCCACAACATGCTAAGAAAAACCCAATTCCCCTATGTGAGCCATTCCCCACGGAGCAGACCTTAAGAGTCAGCAGGGAAGTGATGCCCCATGGCAATGGAGAAGCACATGGATCACCTTCAGCAGACCCAGACATCGCTTTCCCACCACAATGCTGCTGGGCTGCAGGACAACACTTCCAGCCAGACTAAGCCAACCCACCCAGCCGGGCTGCATTTTCCTCAGGGACTCCAATCACTCTCCAAGTCAAAACACATCATCACCATCATCTCTTTAAACAAATGCTCTCCCAGAGTAAGAAGTTGTGTTCCACATTCTTCGCCAAAATAAATGCAAGATCAAGTTAGAAAGCCTCCAAAATAAGGTTAGTAATGCAAATATTGACACAGCAAAGAGGAGAGAGTGCAAGAGCATGGCTGGACAGACAGTCTGAATATGAAATATCTCACAAAAAAGGTCATCTTTATTTAGTGGGTGATGAAATCAGTGACTATTTTAAAAGATTTATCGTTTTTCTAGCCCAGACACTTATGGCCCCAAGTTATACAATGGGAACGTGAAAGAAAGGCAACTTTCACAAGTCATGCTTGGGAATAACACTGCGACCTAGCTACGTGCAGGATTCCTGCTGATTTCCAAGGAAGTTTTTGCAGGAAGAAAATTTCTAGGAACAGGTAATGAAGCAATACTCCCCCCCCTCCTCATTTCTACAAAATTATTTTCTACAGTTATGCAAGCAAGCTCTTACACGCATGCTTAGCTGCCACATGCTTATTTGGCACAACCAGCCATCACAGCATCCAAGGCACATTCAGAGTGGAGAATAAAATGGCATGTTAAGAAAAAAAGCAAAAAATGACTTGTTTGCAGTGCTATCAAGTGGCACGTACAGCATGGTGCAGCTCTTGGCCCAAATCACACAGCCTGTAAGCCCACGGCCCTCCTGCTTGGTTCATCAGGAATTCTGCATTGGAAGTGACTGCTTAAGCATTGCATTGCCTTGTTGGCTTCTACACGGATCCCTCATCTAACCTATGTTGGCAAGTCCTGCTTCTCTTCTCCTTTCATGAGAAATAAACAGCATTTAGAAGAAGGGCATCTTTAAGTGGAAAGGGTCCTAGCCCCTTTCCTCAGGCAGTCAAACATAGCAGGCAAACAGGATGCAAACCAGACTTGGTGACATATTACCAGCAGTGACACTCACTCTCCACTGCTTGATGAGGAGCCAAGGCACAGGGCTAAAGAGAATTAGGACCAAACCATAAAGGCATGAGGGTTTTCTAAGACATCTCTGTAATTATTGCTTCTCAGCAGCTCTATCTCTGAGTGGTGGTAGCTCAAGAAGGCTGCTGTGGTGTCTCCAGGTGGTCAGCATCTGCCACAGCTTGGGCTGTGGGGGCATGGTACAATATCATCTGCACCCCCATCTCATTGGCTTTCAGCCCTCAGAGAGCTCTGTATCGATGCACCTGCCCCGGCTCAGCAATGCCAATGGTTCTGAACCAAATCATTACATCTTCCCTAAAAAGTCCAGATGTGGGCTTATTTCAATATTCATTTACACTGCTAAAATATGCCTTTTTATTTTTTAATGAACACTCTTCATTCTATTAAGTTGAAAAAGTTGATGTGGACTGAACAAGAAACAACTTCCATGCAAACTGCTAAGTTACCAATTAGCTCCTTAAAACAATTGAAAGTCACAGAGAGCCCTCAATGCACAGAGGCAGTTAATTAATTAACATTAGATGTGATTAATAATGAGTCTTGTTTAATAGTAAATATCTGCCTGCAATGCCTGCGTGTCAGAACAAAAAGCCTTCAGAGAGCAGGCAACTATATTTATCCTGATTGTGTTTGGGATTTTAACATGTTTTGTGCAGGCTGACAAATGGCCTATTAATTATCTAATGTTGTCTGACAACAACAGCTTGATAAAGATGTATGTTTTTGAATTGCTGGATGAAAACTGCTGGAGAAGAGCCCCACAGGGGCCTTGCTGTCCTAAAACTGGGCTCCAAGCCATGACAACAGGCAAGACAAAGCCCTATCTCCTGCCACAGCCTTCGGAGATAAAATATGTCTTGGCATTAGGGACATTTTCAGAAAACTGCTTCTGCAATATCTGATTAGGAAAAGGAGGAGTGTGTCTTTACTAAATTGGGGTTAAGGCATAATCAATATCATATATGGAGTGTCTGGCCTATTCTGCATAAACACAGGCACTTCATATTATTAAGGAGTCTATAATGCAGAGGAAGCATATGGCAGGACATTGCAGCTCTCTATTCTTTTTATTTAGAACTTTATCTTCCAACCTGTTTGACAGCTGCTCCTAAGTGGTTTCACAGTGCCAAATTATTTTTATGATTGTTTGATGTTTTATTCTCCCATTTCAGTTAATGAGATAGGATCCCACAATGGTCATAATTCAGAGCTGTCAGAACTAAAAAGCATGCTTGTGGCAAGATAGCCTGATGGTAAATAAGGCTGAAAGCTGTGGATAATAAAAACTCTCTTATCCGAGTCTCCTCTGCCATCAAAAGTTGTTTTGGATCCTTCTTTCCTTTGTGCTCACTTGTACTGTGACTTTTCCCTTTTGGACAGGTAAACTATCAATCTTTGGGTAACGTCACCCTTTTAATTCTGTTCAACCTTTCCTTGTAATGAAATGTGTAGGATACACAGCAAACGTTGAAATGTCTAAAGATATTGAGTGCTATATTATAATTAAAGGGCTTGCGCCCTGTTTATTGTGCCAAGGGAATAATTTGTCATATATGCTCAGAAGAAACTGTTCAACAAATGACCTTTAAGAGTCCCAGGAAATGCCTTATATCTGGCATCCCCAGGGATTCTAATGAAAACTTGCTAAAAGTTCCCATTTCAATCCTAACTTTCAGGAAGAAAACTGCTGTCTCTTTTAGTCTTATATTCTTTGTATGAGGAGGATGTAAACAGAGGGAGATACAAACAGTCTTGGGAGTTACACCACAAGACTGAGAACCAGGACTTCTTTGTTCTTATCTCTGCCAAAGAGTTTCTGTGTGACCTTGCCATTCCATTGCCAATTGCCTCAGTTTCTCTAGCTAGAAAATATCTGTAAAATACAGTCTTGCCCATCTTGGGCAAGTCTTCCACAAATTTGTTCAGGTATGCACCAGGCAAGTCCACTCTGCAGTTCAGATGTTACCACACACCTGCTCGTGACTGGCTAGTTGATCAAAACAAGGGTCTGTTTGCCTTTGGAATCACAAAAATTGTGTAACGTGGCTTAGGAAAAGATCTCCAGCATAAAGCACTTGAAAAAGTTGCAGCAATTGTACTAGTGCATTTATAGATGGTTAAATGCAAAAGCCATATTCCATCATTCAGAGAGCAGCTGCAGACATGCAACAGGAATCACAGAATGGTTTGGGTTGGAAGGGACCTTAAAGATCATCCAAGTCCCACCCTCTGCCACAGACAGGGACACCTCCCACCAGACCAGGTTGCTCCAAGCCCCATCCAACCTGGCCTTGAACACTGCCAGGGAGGGGCAGCCACAGCTTCTCTGGGCACCCTGGGCCAGGCTCTCACCACCCTCACAGCGAATAATTTCTTCCTAGTATTTAAATTCAACCTCTTTCAGTTTAAAAGTGTTAACTGTTGTCCTATGACTATATGCCCTTGTAAAAAAGTCCCTTCTCAGCAGTTGGGTTGAGGAGGCAATACAAGATGAGATGTGTGACTCCAGACCCGAGGGCTGGATGACCCAAGACCATCTCTGGCAATGCCAGCACCAGCTCCCAGAAAGGAAGGCACAGCAGTTTCAGGGGGAACTTGCAGTTATAGAGCAATAAATATTCCACAGGAGTCAACACTCAAAGCCCTAATATGTAAGCCCATGTCTGAACAAGTCTGCTTTTTTTTTAATGTATTTTAAGTCAATTCTTTAGACCCTTTTAATACGTCTCCTAAGTGAGACAACTGGATAAGTTTAATCTCAGGCATTCCACTGAATAGGTCTCACATGCAGTCAGTTTGTGGTTGAAGAATGGCAAATCAACATTGCTAAAATTCTTACATCTCTGATTCTGAAGTCTTAATGTGGAAAAAAAGGGCATAATGCTGTAGGGGCTGCATACATCAAAATCCCAACACAAGAAAGCTGACTCAGCAATCCCCCTGGTAGGTTATGTGCAAGGGGTGTAAAAAATGTTTCACTTTGCATCATTTGCCCAGACTACAGCCAATAAATGTTGTTGTAACTGTCAGATCAGATCCTGGGGATCCGCCAAAGAGTCGTGAGAGCAAGTCTGGAGATGGAGCACACAGGAGCAGATGAAAGCCCCTTGTGACCCTGCTGTCCACACCAGTTCTGGAATGTGTTTGTGCCAAAGCACTGCTTTGGGCAGAGACAGCTCGATGACACTGGCCTTGGGGAAGGAGAGAGACAGGAACCCAACACCATGCTTCCACCACCCTGGGGCTGCCTGCACCCAAGGGAAGCACTGGAGATAACCAGCACAGGCAGCCCTGGGGCAGCATGGGGCTGGCAGAGCACCAGCAAATCCCTCCCAGGGTTGGAAGGGCAGCAGTATCACGTTATTTACACATTCCTGAGGTCACCAGCTTGTCATGCTAGACAGTCTTCACTAGGTTTTGACATTCATCAAATAGCAGAACCCAAAATTCCTTTGGCTACAGGAGTCTTGTCCCAAACATCCCAAGTCAACAAGATTTTTTCCATAGACTTCCCACCTGGGTCCACAGCAGTTTCCCTGAACTCTTTCCTCTCCAGTTCAGTACGAAGTGTATTGATATTGATTTGGAACATGGGGGAAAAGGAAGGAAAGAGGAGGGAAATCTCAATGTGGATGGCATAAGGAAATTTGATACAGCTTTGCAAAGTTCAGGTACTCCTTTTTCAGTCACAAGGAAAGAAAATTGATGATGCCACAAGTTTAATGCTAATTGATTTATTACCTGCCTAAGCAAATCCTGGGCAATGCAATGGCAGGCTTAGACTTAAAGCAAATGATTTACAAGATAATGTTTGACTCTGGGAAAGGGTAATCAGATCCAGATACAATGGATGATAGGATAATTGAGAAGAAATAAAAGAGGATAAATTGCCATGTGCTAATGAGCTTACAGGCCCTAATGGGGAGGACATCAGTTTTAACACTCAGGTTATGAGCTAGGAGCAAGGTGGGTTTTTTTTCTTCTACAGCTAAAGATGTAGTGCTGAAACAAACCAAGATTAATGGTGTCCCACTCACTTACTTAGCCATTCTTTACACCTTCGACAGCTTCCTGCGTTAAATGTACGGTTGTTTTTTAACCAAGTTTATCCAAAGCAGCTCACCTCAGTTGGAAGCCATATTACCTGTTTCTAGGTTAAGGCACATCTGTTGTTTGGGGATGAATGACTCCAAACAGCATTTCTCCTCCCCCTTGCAGCACTGGCCGCCTGATGAGTTTGCAATGTCTTTGCGGGTCTCTTTAGGATCATAGGAATATTCTCAAGCCTTTATAGGGTCTCACTGCACTCAGGTTTTGAAGCAGTTGCCAGAGCAATGCTGTCTCACATCATGATTCATTTTTATATCTTTCTCTCCCTCCATCCCACATCACCACCTAGAACCAGGGACACTTTATTGGTATTTCTGATTACTGCTGCAGCAGTCTAAATTTTTCAGCAGGATGGGGGTCTCTCCAGCCCTGATGTGGAAATGCACTATATGAATGGTGCTAGCCACAGAGTAATAAAAAGACAGTGCCGTGTGCTGTTATTGGTAAGGAATACAGAAATGAAGCACTTCCTTAGAGACCAAGCCCATATTCCAGTGCAAGGCTTCCAACAAATGAAGTTTAATATGATGAATTGTGGTACAGTTCCAGAATGAATACAACTCTCAAAAATGCAGCTCCACTGAAGCTTTTAAGTTATAATATGCACACATGTCCAATACATGCTTTTAAAGAGAAAGGTTCCTAGTTAATATGCACAAAAGTAGCTATGATCCTTCCTAGAAACAACAGACTTTAGGCATGCAGACACTAATTAATTATGAATAATATGCAATCTCGGGTCAGGCAGCAGCTCAGGGGTGCTCCTTTCCCGCAGAGGGGAAGGATGACAGCAGGGACATGCATGGTCCCCACCGGATCACAACCCACCCGCAGAGTGTGGGCAGAGGAGCAGAGGACAGTCTGCCCACACCAGGAAAATGTGTGCTCCAAATGGTGTTCCAAAGAGCAGCTCCAAGTACCACTTGTTAAATCAAATTGAGTTTTCATTGTCCTGACCCAGATTCTAACATTCACTTTAAAATTAGAAACAGATCATAAATACACAAATTGGGAAACAACAGTTTGATGCTGGTACTGCTTGTGGAGGCATGAGAGGAAAAGACTCTCCCCTCTCCCCCAAGTGAGCTGACTACAACTGAAAGCCTGGATCACAAAAGTTTTGAAACATTGGTGCATCTGGCACTGGATGCAAGTGCAATATTGCCTGTCCCTCTATAAGGAGAGATTCAGTAGCAAACTGGTTCAAGCAATTCTACCAGAAATGGGCTTGTATCAGATCATGCCTTTCTCCCTCCCCATCTCATCAAGTATCCCCTGGAGCTAAGCTATTGCCTCATTGAATACAGAAGGATTTAATGTCAAAATAAACAAGACTTTCCTAGTTTCTTCCACCCAAACGTCTCTGGTCAAGTTGTAAAATAAAAAAGAAAAACTAAAAAGAAAATATTTATTAAATGTATTCAGTGTCTTAACACTTTACAAGTCTTAACAGATTATCATGTTCGTTCAGGGAAACCAGCCTGGAGTAGCAAACTTGAAATGGTTGCAATTAGTATGAGAATTGTTCTACTTGAAGCAACTTGCCTGTTTTGTTTGAAAGGAACACACAATGCGAGCTCACCGTTCTGGTATCAGGCACTTGCTGTACAAGCAAACAGGATATGATAGGTGTGACTCGAGTAATTGTCTCTATTCACTCTTACAGCTAAAATATGGGTTTAATATGCTGGGAAAAAAGGGTGACCAAGTATTGAAGAGATTGCTTGTTGGTTCATAAGCACTGATGGTGGCTGTAGCTTTATCTACTGACTTCACAGCAGATCCAGGCCCCACTTTATCAGCTATGGGAGTTTTTCCATTGGAATTTAGTGCAGCTTCCACTAATGTCAGTGATCTCCATATGGAAAGTCTCTGCTGAGACATCCAACACCAATCCACCCACAAAATTGAATTTTAGGCACATCTAAAATCTTTGCTCTTTGGAGCTGCCACCTTCAAGCCTCTGGGCACCCATTGCACTGGTGCATGGATTGTGCTGATGCTCCACCTCCCACTTCAATCCCTGCGCCCAAAACCCTGTCCAGCATCAAGTGCACTTCCTCACTCAGCAGCTGGGACATCTGTATCACCACACATGCCCAGCAGATCTGAAGTTCATCACAAGGAGTCTGAACTTAGCTGCATGCACAAACTGCTGGAGAATTTCAGCAATACTCCATCCACCCTGCCAGTCCTGCTCCCTCCAAGAACATGTTGCATCTCTCTTCACTGCTGGGCCCACAGCATCTTTGGTCAGATGGAGACACACTAAGGTACCAGTGCATCTCCCACCCATGCAAGCAGGAGCTGGGGCCCTTGTGCATCAGCACAGCAATACTGAAGGTCCTTTCTAAGTGCTGTCATATGGATGCTCTCAGCCCTGGATTTCATCTCACCTATGTATTACATTAAGAGGTATTCTAGAGGTATTCTTTGCCTTAAGCATTTTTTATTGTATAGAGATTTTTATTTTTTTTCATTTTAACATTATTCCCCACTGCACCAACTCCTCAGCCTGCACCCACCATGGTGGGGTTAAGGACACACACATCCAGCAGAAAATCTGCATCATCTTTCTTGTCTGTAACAGAAATGTTGCTGCTGCAAAACCTTCCATTTATTCAAAACCTTTCTTCCAAGCCTTCCAAACCTCTATATCTGCCTCCCTTGTACATGCAACACATCCTTAAACCCCTCAAGCAGTGAGGGTGTATTTTAGGATACTCCACCTCCCATGGCCACCACTGTGTTGTCCCACAGCCATTTCTGGCAGTGTGGCTGCACAGCTTCTCCTCCCACAGACCAGGGCAGAATCCCCAAGCACAATGACTGCAGATACCTGGAGAAAACTTCTCTGCTACAGAAGCACATTGAAACACCTCCTGCCTGGAGCAGTGCAGGGCAGCTGCCATCCTTCCCACACCACGGTGGCAGGAAATGTTTTATTCTTCCTCCACTGTGCCAACATTTTCAGAGTGCCTTGGCTCTGCAAAGACAGACTTTTTGACCCTGTATTTGGCACATGCACAAGGAGGAGACACAAGCAGACTCACACATGGGGTCAGCACAGCCCTGTTTGCACACCCATTTCCATCCCAGTGTGACCAGCACCTGCCGTGGCTGCGTACTGGCATGGGTGGGAATGCAGAGAAGCCCAGGAGGAAACCCCTAGCACACAAACAGACCTGTTACAAGGACAAAACATACCGAGCTGGTGTCCCAGACACAGCATGACACAGGTGCAGGCACCTGGGAAAGTCCCAGCTCAAGAGCCCCCCCAGCAGGGTTCAAACAAACACCAGCAGCCCAGAGGGATCTCTGGAAGACAGACTGGGAAACCTGGATTCATGTGCTTTCCCACAGGAATAGCCAGTTTCTAACTCAGGTGGTTTTGAAAACTGCTTCTTACCTGCTTGGTGCCTCAGTTTCCCATCTCTGTGGGGGAATAATGTTTATTGCCCTGTTTTATCCCAGTTTATCCCTTCAGGACATCCACTTTCAAGGCAGCTACTATGTGTACTGAGCAACTGGCACAACTCATCCTGATCTCACTGCCGTCATACAATAACTGGTGTACCAGAAATGACAAAAAGGTCACCTTAACACTTTCCCTCTCCCCCAGGTATGTGTGTATATATATATATTTAAACTGATCTTTCTAGTCCTTTAGATTTAGGATTAGCTATCAGAAGTCATTTGCAGTACATAATCTTTGAGCAGTCCAAAGAAGATTCAGCTGAATTTAAAATAAGCATCCAAAAACCACGTGTTAAATATGATTCTAAAACTTTGAGAGCAGAGAAAGGTTTTCATCAGAGGTGTGAGCTCATAGGTCAGTGATTTCAGCTTGATGCCACTAGAAATAACAGAGACACAGTGAGAATCAGAATGGATAATGGAAGCATCAGCTCAGCCTTTATGCTGGTCGCAGAACCACTGCTGCTGGGCTACAGCCCCACAGCTTCTGCTTCAGCCAGCAGGTAAAGCTCAGAGAGGGGAAATGCACATCAGGGGGAGAGGAAATATATAGTAGTGTACAGCATGGATAAGCCATACACAGATATTGGTAATTTCAAATAGGTACTTCTCAGAGGAGCTGTACTGCACACCTTTGACCTTTAACTGGAGTGCTCAAACATTGCATGTAATGATGACTACCAATGAAAGTCCTACGCTGTGCTTGGCTGCACTTTCTATATGAGTGCCAGCAGTAAGATAAATGATAAACTGGTTCACTGGAGTACTAGTGGTTTGGGGGCTATTGATTTTTGGTCCATTCTCTTTAAAAGTGAGATCTAAAAAGTTGACAGAGGGTCATTAATTTCATCATATACTTGTCGTCTCATCCATAACCAATCCAGGGGCTGAGTGCGCTTGTCACTCTCTGTTTGCACTTTATTTGTTTAGGTTTTCTTTGTGATTCTACATTTTTCCCCTTTATTTCAGCTTTGTGTTGGTTTTGCTGCTGAATTTTTTTTTCCTCTAAATGAGCTCCTTGCTTTGGACTTCTACTGCAAAAGACTCTGGACAAATATATATTTATACTCTGGGTAAATTCAGTGGCTTCATTATCAAGTCTGTGCTAGGAGAGGAAGTTGCCTCTGTTTATGCTGTTCATTTAAAATGAAAAAAAAGACTCCTATAAAATTCATCAATCTTAATTGTGCAATCTGAAGGATTTTGATTGAATAAACACTTGCCTGAAGACTTCAGGGTCTTGTTTGAAGGCAACATTAAGGAAAGAGTTGGGGAATTTTTCCCCTATGAAATTCCATAGGTCTGTAACAGTGTTCTCAAATGATAGGGAAGAGACGGGATTCAAATAAATATATGAACATAATTAGTAGAGCTGCCTTTTATGTGGTTCTGATTAAGCCCTTGGCGACTCTTTGCAATGAATTAACTAAGAAAATCTTACCAGATCTTACTAAAAAATCTATTTCACCGACATATCTTAGCTTCCAGAAGAGTGAGAACATACAGAGAACTCTCCATAATTATTAGTATAATAACAACAAAACAAATATTTAAGACCAGAGGAGTACTTTATACATCTATTGAATAAATATCCATAGGAGGAAGTTATTCACGTGTAAGAACTGCATACAGTGGGCAGGTTTTACCAACTCGAGTTGGTAAAATATATTTCTAGGTAATAGTGTCACCCATCTCCCAGCACCAACTTCACCTGCACTGTCTTTCCTCAGGAACCCAACAGAAAAGAGTATGTAGAAGGTAAAAGAAAGTGTGATGAAGTACTACAAACGATGGTAGAAACATCCAGCATTAATAATATCACAACCTGCCAGTAAATCTCTTTTTTATAGGTAAAGAAATACATTTCTACTTTAAAGTGTGTTTTTATATACCCTTGAGTGCCCAACTAGCTAAACTACCAAGGGAGCTCTACATGATTTAGAAGTTAATCCTTCAAATGGCTAACAATTGAATGCCTCAGCTGTTTGTAGTTTCCTACCACTGGCTAATTTCATTTTTGTTTCATGTGTTCGGTGGCAAGCTTTCATTGTTCAGAGCCCTGACACTGAGGTTGTAAGTGTAGTTAATTTAGTTAAAATGAGGCTGGGAACATTCACACCATGTTCAGCTTGTTGTGACTAGACCTGGTAGAGGTTGAGGAAAATATGCCTGGAGAACAAAAAAAAGAATAAAACAAACAAAAAAACCCAAAGGAAAAAGGGAGAGAAAGTAGACAAAGGAGATGATCCAAATTTGGTCAACTCACAATCATCAGGCAACCTTTTACAGAAAAAAAAAATCAAAGAATAAAAAAGCATTCAGAGGAGAGGAAAAACCTGTTTAAGCTGACTGGTTTGAGGGCAAAAAACCCTGTATGCATTGAAATACTGAACCATCCACTGTTTTAACAGTGAATTGGGCTTTCTGAACATAGTGCTGAGTCTACCTTTGTCGGTTCCTTCTCTTGTACCAACAGCAAAAGCCCATCAACCCCCTCCCTTTTCCAGACCCTATTTTGTTTGTATGGCACTTACAGAGGTCGGAAGCTCATAAATGCTTAAAAATGTTATTTATAGCAATTGGTGCAACGTTTCCTACCTCCCATGCTGGGAAACACAGACTAAGCTGAGGTGTTCTACAGTGGGTTACTTTAAACAGGGATCCAACACCATCAAATGGGACTCACTTAAATGGCATAAAACACTCCTCAAAAGTCCAGACTTTTTGCTGTCTTGGCTGAATGGCTGCATCTGTTCAGCTAGAGACCACTTTTCCCATTCACATCCTCAAATATACAGTGCAATACAGGCTGAACTTTATATTGACTGCAGTCAACTCCCCTCAGAGGGTTTTGTTCTTCATAGGATGCCAGGCAATGGCACCCCTAAGGCTTGTGTCCAGGCTGCAAACGGTGCCACACACTGAAGGCTCAGCAGCTCTGGCAAATCCTTGCTGCAGTTCCCAACTCGAGCAAGCAGCTTCTGAAAATCCTAATTATAATCTTGATTAATAGATATTATAACACAGCTCCTGTTTGCCTGTAATTATATTTGACACAGAGATACAAATCAGCAGTTTAACATGCTGGAATAGGATTCATAGGATTTCATAGGATTATGGACATATACATTTTTATTAAAACTCTATTGGTTTCTCTTTAGCATTCATCAAATCTCTCCCTTTATACAGAGATAAATATATCTTTTTTTTCAGAGAGTCATTAATTTTGGAGTTTGAGAAAAATGAAATAGACGAAGTGGGTAATTTTTCACACTTAGAACAATTTCCCTATGATATTATGACTCTTTTCTTTACACTGCTCTGGGAGATTAATATGGCTGTTATTTTTTCCACTAATTGGCTTTACAGATAGCCATGGGAGATAGCACCTAATAAAGCCAAACAAGAGAGAGAAATGTTAACAGCACTAAGATGTCCCATAACAAGGGGGTCTATTAATTGAGAAGGAATAATCTATTAGGGAAGATTTTATTTTTTTTAGAAAAACAGATTTTTTTTTAAATGAGTATGCACTAGAAACCAAAAGCAAATTACACACAGTTGTCCTGTTCCCTAAAGCACTCCATGTCTTCACTTAAATGCTCCCCACATGCTGTCCATGTCCACACTAGCCACCAGCACAGGAGATATCACTGTCTCCTTTCCAAGCCAACAAGTCCTCCTCCAGGACACCAGCATCCATGCAACATTTTTACACGTAAGTACAGGGCTGGGATAAGAACTTCTCCCAGTCATGCCCTTTTCACGTTCCAGCATGGTAGCAGAGGCTGTCCCCACACCCCAGGTTTGAAAGCACATGACATGGGGAACAGTCTCTCAAGCACCCCAAAGCTGAAGGATTTCCCAGCTCAGTACCATGTACATATGGGTTTCCAATTGGACCCAGCCCCCTTTAGGAGCTCTGATAGTAGGAAAGCAGGATTATTCATTTATACATGGCTGCAATATCCACTAACAAACAGCCTTGCCCTGAAAGGAGAACCCTCACTGGCACAGGAACAGTCTGTCCCCTGTTTGCACTGGGAGACAGATGTTCTCCATGTGAGACCCAGAGAGCAGCTCACTTCTCTGGCCTCCACACTGGGGCTACAAAGCAGCATCTGAATTTTTCTGGCATTTCACAGTCATTTGATGGTGCTGCTACACAAGGTTGCACGCATAATTTTTATTTTAACCTGAGCAAGACTTATCCCACTAAAGGATCTCCGAGGCAAGTTGTGACACTCAGTAGAGGCCGTTTTTCCCTGCATATTTTACTAATTATTGGACTATGCAGATATATTTAAAAGCTATCAATACTCCTGATAACCTCCTTCCAACATTGGTATCCTTCTCACCAGAATTGGACTCTGCCAGATAGCAACAGCTAGCCAGGACCTTGCAGAGAGCCTCCCACTGGAGGTGAAGTCATCCATCCAAAGACCATCTGCAATTTGGCTTCTTACCCAGGCAGCCCAGTCCCAGAACAGAGACAGTAATCAGCAGCTTCCTAGCAATTTGCTTCTACAAGCATCTCACATCAGTACCTCATTCCCAAGAAACCACTCTGCCCACCTTCAATCTGAAATGACCCTAAAAAAGCTATTAAAAAAAGTCCAATTGACATATATAATATGCAAATATGCCACTCACTCCTCTCAGTGAAATTAATTTATTGCTGGTTTTAAAAGTTCTGGCTGTTTTACAATGCAATCAGCATTCAAAACAGAGATTTGGTAAATGACACATCCATTTAAACCCACAGAGGTATCTAGTTAACACAAACACATTCCAGTGCAGAGGGGACACCACCACAGTGTCCAAAATCTCTACTGGGAGATCAGAGAGGGACTTCATAAACCACAAGCTGTTTACCTCTAAAATAAAATAAAAGCAGCATCACACTATTATCACAAGACCTTCCCTTGAATCCAATGCTTTGGATTCAACCACAAATACACATTGCTGACTTGTGTTTAAGTGGTTACAAATCAATATGTAAAAGTATGACCCAGTTGTACCTTAGTGACAACACCTAGACATGATACAGGAGTACTGCTTCATTAACAGCTCAGAGATGGAAACATCTTTTATTAAGCCCCTGCCACCAGTAATTCTCACAGCACTGATGTCTCTTCTCCACACACCAACCGAGCTAACACATGGTTTGAGCAAATATCAAGGAGAAGGTGGTATGTCTCCACTTTGATTCATCAGCATCTTTCTTTGGAGACCAGATGACCTCTTGATTGCTCAGGATATCATTTTCTCCACAGCAAGTCAGCAAACATCAAGGCAGGGCAGGTAAACCAACACATGTATTTAGCTGAAAATCCTACAATTGATATAAATCCTCAGCATGGTATTTGGGAGGGACATTACAGGAACATTTCACCCCAGGTGAGTTTTATCTTGATAGAAGGCAAGATCCTAATCCCAAAAACCATCAGCAGCTGGTATTTCATTTCACTTCACTCTACCTCCTGCCTGGCCTTCAGGTTCTCCACCATAAAGAGGATGAACATAAGTACAAAGAGCATCTTTGCAGATGCTAGTTTTGGGAGAAGCCATCATTTCTCCACTAAAGCAGACAATGGCTGGAGGGTCCCCCGGATACATTTTGTATATATAAGTATTACTGATACTTTAGAGGTTAAGATGGAGCAATTTAGGTTCCCACTGCGTAACCTCTGAAGAAGCTTAACAACAATCTAAAATAAGGGATTAAGTTTCATAGGAATAGATTTATGTCCCTGTCCTTCACTCCATCACTATTATTTGTCTTTCTAAACAACTTTTCTACCGTTTAAACGGACAGGCAGATACTACTGAAGGCAACAAAGTGAAAATAACCAACAACTGTATATTAAGCAACAAGCCTGTAGCCTGATGTTATTCCTCACTATCAAGCCAGAAAGGCTTAGGTGTTTGTGGAGGATAGGAGGACTCCAAGTACCCAGAGTAGATGAAAGAATTCAATATTTAAGCACACAATTTTTTATCTAATGAATTGTTCTGTAGGACCTTTGGTATAATAAAATTTTGAAAGTCACTTTAAGAAAACACTGTTCCCAGTTACACAGGCACAATTCCCACTCATCCCAGTTAGCACGTTAAGTGTGTCACTCCAGTAACAGTGAAGATCATTGGGTTTTTTTTAATCAAACCTGGAATGCAGCAGGGGCACCAGAGTGGTGCCTGCAGAGCTTTCTATGAGATTTTCCCTCCTGCTGTATCCTTCTCAAGCACATATCCCCTCTATAAAATTCATCAACCATGAGCTTAAGACATCAAGTTCAAATACAGACTTCCCTCTACAGTCAGAGCTACTCAGATTAAGAGCTTGTATTTGAGCTCACTTTAAGATTCACATTTTCTTTAAAAAGTGATTTTAACAAAAGAAATTTGAAGAAATTTAAAGACATTTTCTTTAAAAAAATTAAAGAACAAATGAAAAAGTTGCCATAAAATTTTCTACATGCCTATTTTGTGAAGAACACAGGTTTCAGAGCAGCATCACCCAGCCAGCATACAAGCTCAGGCCATAAGAGGCCAGCTCCCATGTTAACATTAAGAGAAAAAGGGAAAGATTTTTTACAGATTCATAAGGTGTAGAGGGAGAAACTGAAAGATTTTTACTCCCTAAATTTACAGAATTAGCTAAACCAAGCTTAGAGGAAATTTAACTCTCTTGCACAAGAGCTTAGACTAAGCCTTTAGACTAAATAAAATTAGCAGAACAACCTACCTGTCTGAGAGGTAGAGAAAGGGCTTTAACATCCACCCAGCACTACAGATACTGGCCAAGAACCCCTGAGCACCCACAGTCAAATTTATATCTGCTTTTCACAGCTGGACCTTGTGAACTGTGTAACGTGAACACCTGCAAACTTAATGGCAACGAGCAGGCTGAGCCTTCATGCATTAGGCAGAGGGTACAGCCCAGGCTGCACCAAAATTAGTTGCCCAGGTATTAATCCATATATATACATATGGATGTAAATGGTGTATTAACATCACCAGTACTCCAAAAAAAAGACCAAATATTCTTCCAAGCTCAGAGAAAGAACAAAAGAAACACTCACATGCAGCCCAAACCTCTTACAAGAGACCCATTTCCCAGTTTCACCAACCTGTGTCCTTCTGCAGGTGGCTGTGAGCAGGTTAATCATTAATTGCTCAGGGAACCCCCCAGCAGGACCCATCCCATCGTGGGATGATGGCAGCTACCTGATGCCCGCCCGGGAAATGCCCCCTCCATTACAGTATTGGCCAATAATCAAGGAATTGAAGGTTCCTCTTATCCAAATTAGAGTGGTGCTGGGCCCTGGGCCGGTCCCTCCTTCAGCTGTCAGAGCTGCTAATGCGAATGCTTCGGATGTCACTGCAAGTGACACTTGTGGCTGCTTCAAAGGAGCAGATCATTAACTCAATTTTTTAAGCTTATGGTGGAAAGCCATTCCCATAATGTTGAAAAAGTGATTTTTTTTTTAGGTGCCAGGAGCTTCCCTTGAAACAGCACCTGTTGGGTTCAGTGGGGCCCATCATTTGTCTCCTGGAAATAACAGGAATTATTTTGATCTCACAGCATTAACACCTCCACTCTGCCATGAGCTTCAGCAAGGATTTTTCCTGCTGACACCAGTGGAACCGAGCAAAGCAGCAGTCTCCACGTTTCTTCTTGGGATTTTGGCCATAACACAAACCAGTGGTAGCTGCTTTTCCAACCAGGGGGGAGCAATGGTCTCCTAATTAAAAAAAATCCTGCACTTTTTATTGCAAATGTGTATCTAGGAAGTCAAAATGTACAAATTAATATCACAGATATCAAAATACTGGACACAGAGGCATTGTTATTGTATTTAAGGCTGTACCAATGTTTCTCTTTCAGTGGTTTATGACTTGGCTTCAAATTTTATTCCTGGCTGAAAACTGGCATAAAATTTGAAAATTTGAGAAAAACCAGTAGGCAACTACAAAACTATAAAAAGTAGGGAAATATTAAACATCCTTTTTACCGTAAAGATAATATTTTTATTTGGAAGATGAAAGGAATTTTAAAAAGATGTGGTATTCCTGCCAATGCTCTTTTGTGGGAAAAAAAAATCTTCTTTACCCTGTCTTCCCACAAGATTGCTGAAAAACTCAACACATTTTTTAGCAGAACGTTTTAAAGACAAAAGAGAAGTTTGGGCCCAGTTTTCAAAATGGTGTGCCTTATTTTCACTTATGTCTATCAGAACAGCACTTGCTCAGAGCAAAAGCCAGCAGTATAAATAAATATCTGTCCAAATCATTCTTTTTTATATACTGTTCATGCAACTACGTGTTGATCAACACTACACAATGCTGCAGAAAAACTTTTTGGAATGATACTAACTCATGTTACAGGAAGAAATAGAAAAAGAACTAAAATGCAGCCTGAAATTAAGAGGTTAAATCATACAGGAAAAATAGAATTGTTTTTTTTCTTTTTCTAGATAAGGTAAGGTAAAAACTAGGTCTACTCTACCTAGATTTCAGTAAAACACCTGATGCAATATGCAATGATGCATTGAAATTATTAGCTAAGATGATGAAGATGGAGATCTGTGCAAAAAGACTTTTTGGGTAGGTAGAGTATTGGCTAGGAGGAGGCAGCCATGAAAGGAGAAATATCCCACTGCAAGTGGTAGTAGTGAATTTGGTGGGAAAAGCAGGAATCAGGCTAATGACTGATAAGAAAAAGGAGAGCATCATCACTGTTTGAGAGGAAGATGAG
>VZRW01009238.1:190064-279638 GCA_013398125.1 Aegotheles bennettii
TATGCAAGCTAAGATGCACTTGCACACATTGCTGGTTGTTATCTCTGTAATAAAATGTTTATAAGAGGTGGCAGACTGATGCAATTAAATTCTTTGTTCTTACTAAGCAATTATCTTAAAATCTTTTATGCTCATGTATTAGAGATCGACACATAGAGCAAAACATCCCCAATGTTATTTCCACCTTTCAATCGGAGGTTGTCAAAGGTCATTAGTTCCTTTTACCAGGTTTCCAACACTGGCACACTCCTTATGCACATATCAGGGGTGACCATATACAAAAACTACATTAATTTTGGTTCTGAAAACCAGACATGTTAGAGATGAGCCCTTCACTTCAGAGAAATCAGTGTCTTTTAAGGTCACTGCTTCTTGTTTGGTCAAGGAAATATCCACACGTGTATTTTACAGGTTGGCTGTGTTGTGTTGTTTTCAGTGTTGCCCATATGTTACACTTTTCATGTGTGATCCTGAGCTGATACACAAGGGCCAGGGGCAAAATACTGTCAGGGGGAAAAGGACCTTACATCCTCCTGCTATAGCAGTCCCAACACCTTTTAAATAGACATGCACAATAATATGGCTGGCAAAATTAATATAAGCTGACTACTACTTTTACAGCATTTCAGGAATGGTGAAATTACTTCAGCCCATTTTACCATACCACAGAAAATCATGAGCAGTATTACAGGAGGCTGAAAATCTCCATACTTATGAATGAGGGATGGATGATTAAGATAAAAGCATCCCTGCTATTGATCACGGGCCTCTCTCATCTATTAAAATAATAAAACTACATAACGCTGAAGCACTTAAAACTCAGCACTTGAAGAAGGTGACCGAATGCAAACACTGGTGGTCGTGTCTCTCCATGTGGCACAGAGCTCCAGCTGCTATCCATTGCAACCCAACTGTCCTTGCTGTTGCCTATGGACACAGTGTTGGGCTTAGGGACACACAGCAGGTCTTCATCAAACCCTGTGTGCAGTTTGCTGCATTGGGATGGCTCAACACCATAAACATCTAGATTTCCATGGGGATGGATTTTAGTTCAGCAAAAATATGTTCTGTGAGACTTTTCCTTCATCAGGATGCCCCAAAGAGGTATTTAGGGCCATGATCTTCCTTGATACTAAGCACTTCCAGTTCCACCTAGGAGATATTTGCTACCTAGCAGTCCTGATTCCATAAGCTTTCTGAGCCTCTCTTACCCTCTTTTGCAGCATCGATGAGGGACCAGCAATAGAGTCCTATCTCATCCAGACCTCCCACCAACGTCTTCCAGCACCAGGCTCAGAAGCAGCTGGTGGGTTTGTGCACAGAGGTGTTAGCACCACCAAAATCTACCGGTGACCAGAAACTGGTCTAGCAAAACACCATAGGAAAATTATCAAAATACAGCCCTGTATAAAGTATTTTTATTACATATATTATCCTGATTTTCTTGAGAAAAAAAGAGGCAATTTTTCCAAGTGAAAATCATGGGGGTTTTGAGGCAAAAAGTGTGTCTTTTTGCTTGGCAGAGCGTGGAATATCCCAGTCACGCTGGAAAACCACTGTGTGCTGGCCTGATATTAGCCTGGATCCAATTAGAAACACTTTTCGGTTTTAACCCAGGTGGAATTGCACGATTATAACAGCAAAAGCCTGTGCTTGAGAGGAAATGGAGAAAGTTGTTCTTGCTGAAGAAAGGAATAAAGGTCTGTTCAGTGCTCCACAAAAATCTCACACAAAGCGAGCGAGCTGGGCACAGCTCTCAAACTGAATATCAACACAGATTTTGTGCTCAATGGTTAGTAACAGGTACTGAGGACTCATTTGTCCCTCCAGGAGGGGAGGAAGCACACTGGTGTTCCATCAGGGAGAAAGCCAGCTTCTCCAGACCATGAGGGACACCATCCATACAAAACTGCTCCAGCTAAGCACCTCTCCTCTTCGTGCTTTCTTCGTGCTTGCCTGTACCCAAACCAACCTTGCAAGAGAAACCCACCAGTTCAACACAGTTCCTTCCAAGGACTCAATTTGCACCAGTTTGAGTAACGAAAATACCAGCAGTTGCTCAAGCCACCCTCCATCACACCCAGAAGGATGCAGCCATGGACACAGTGCAACACCCAAGCTCAGGAGCAGCACACACAGAATAGGCTTTGTGTGTGTGTGTCCAGCAGGATGCAGCCATGGACACAGTGCAACACCGAAGCTCAGGAGCAGCACACACGGAATAGGCTGTGTGTGTGTGTGTACAGCACCAACAGCCCCAGGCCCTCGTGTGGGTCCCTGGGGACTCAGATAGCACCAACAAGTGACTTGTTCCAACAGGCACCTAAATTCTGCCAGAATGAAATGATTTCAACTGAGATGCTCTCACAAATTGGGATAAAAATGCAAAACCTCCATACTGGATATAATTTCTTCTGAATAAACCAAAATGCACGCACAAAAGCTTAATTGCACTGAAAATTTTCTTTAGATTACTTCAAAACCATAAGACAAATGAAGTGCATGCATCCCCACGTGTACACAAAACACCTACAAAAAAAGGTGCTCTGCTCCAGAACCTTTCTGTCTTTTACTTCCAAGACACAAAGATGCTTTCAAGAACTTTCACAAATGTAAGCTTCCTTTATTTAATGAAAATTATGATTCTAACAACTGTGGAACATGTAAAACAACAGCACTGAGAGAGGCACCAAGTGAGGTGACATTTGTGATAAAATTACAGTAGTTGGCAATACAGTACAGGAAAATGCTCTATCCCACCCTCCGGTTCCTGGTTCTTATTTCTCTCATGTAGTGTCAAAGAAGAAAAATATTTGGATTTTTGTGCATCAGAATTCTACCACGTTCATGACCAAGACTGTCATGTAGTGACAGGATTCGGTTTGCACAGTCTGAATTAATGGATAGCTGTAGGAGAACATGATTACATAGCACAAACTACAAACTGAACCAGGTTTTTAAGGGTTAACAGCCAAGTGATACAGATAGCTTCTTTTTAATTATTGCTGCAAACTTTTTGAACTCTTTGCTGACTGCCTTTTCCAGGTCATACTGAGAAGCAGATATACCAAAATATTGTACCACGTGTCTGACCCAAAGATGAGAAGGGCAGGAACCTTCACAAAAGAGAAGAAAAAGGGAAGGAAAAGATAAAAAGAAAAATAAAAGCTTATCCTCAGAAGATACGCAGACCCATATTAGAAATGCAGGAGGTTGAGATAGTTTGGACAAATGCCCAAACTTCTGAGAGTTTAATCAAAACTAAACCAACCAATCCTCTTCCCCTTTTGAGATTTGCCCAGCAACAATTACAATCAGTTTTAAAAACCACAAGTACTTAATAAAAACTAGAATATTATAAATCTTCTGACACATGAAGCTAATAAAAATAAATAATAATAATAAATTTTAATGTTTTAGGCACCTAGGCCCAAAGGCACTAACCTGTGTTTGTGCCTCAAGTCAATGATATTAATAGTTCTAGAAATATTTGAATAAATGTAGTTCTTGCGAAAGGGTATTTTTTTCTATATACTTGCCAGGTTTTAGACTGATTATATTGACTGCACTAGGACTTGTAATGAGATTGTTTAAGACATTATTCCATTTACATGTTCATTGGACATTATTAAATCTCTATTTGTTTCTATCAGAGAATTTAGAAATATGTCCCAGAGAGCATACTGTTGGCCATGTGGGCCATCAGCAACCTCATTCTTGCCCTATATTAGAGTTAACAGCATTGATGCTGGCTTGAACCAGCTCTTCAGCCTGGGGTGCCTACAGCCAAACCCAGACCTGGACATCTCTTTTGGACTGCAAGAAGTAATTTATTTTGCTAAGCCTGGAAGTGATACTTTTCGTTCCTGGCTGCCTCATCTCATCTACTTTACATGCTCATTTCAATGCAGGCTGTCCCATAACACTGTGGCTGTTTCCATCCCCAACCCAGTGGGTGTGTAACAGTTCTGTAACCCCTACTCACTACAGAAAACATTCATTTCTAGGGGAAAGTGTTTGGTTTAGCTGGCCTGGTTCTAGCAGGAAGAGCAGAGGTAAAACATCAATCATCACTGAAGTTTGGAGATGATTGCTAACTGCAGGGTGATTTCAATGCCATGCTCCCACAGGCAGTGGGTTGTCCCTGAGCCCCAAATCTGAGCTCTTTTCCTACTTCCATACAAGAAAAAATCCCAGCTATTTCTTCCAGTGGCTTTTGCCAGCAATAGGGATAAGTAAAAGCTAAGCAAAGATACTTTAATTGCTCCAGTTAATAAAAAATCATGCACTATGGAGTGAGTGGTGTGCATTAATGTTCAGGAAATGCACTATTGTGCTTTTCATCCTCAGGGGCTGGGTCACAGCACCCCAGTGAAAGTGGCAGACAGTGTGTTTTCACTTAGCATCATTCATTTATAAAAACAAAAATTGAAAGCAAACACACACGCAAAAAAATCCTATTTTGGGAATATGTTGGACCACTTCTAGAAACTGCTGAAACTGTTTTCATAATCCTTCCACTTGTAAGGCCAAATGCCTTAATTACCATGAGACTGACTAGCTACAGAGGGCTCAGAAAGAGCCATAAAAACATTTCAGAGTGGCTTAAAATAGCTTTTCCTCCTCCTAAAAATAGAACAATGTACAGAGAAAACACTTGGACCCCTTTTTGAAGCGACTGAGAAGTGTGAGGCCAGCCCCAGGGGGGAGGCAGGGATCCCCCAGCCCCAGCACCACAGCATTCTCCTCTGCTGCTCTCCCAGGCCAGGATCCTCTGCCAGAAACATGATGCTGTCCTCTATCAAAACCCATTTCTAGCCTGTACTGAGTCTGACCAGCCTTGGGTCTTGAGCCAGAATTATTTTTTAGGAGGAAATTCCACATTTGGGAGGGAAAGGATGAAGCATTTAAAAAGGTCAGCTTGCCAGCAGAAAAAGGCAGTTATAGGAATAAAGGGGAGGAAAACATTTCCTGGGTCACTGAGTTTCGTCCAGTGCTACCAGAAGGAACTAATTCATATATCTTCTTTCACAAACTGACCCAGCTCTTGCCACAGGCGGAAACATTGGGATCCACCTCGAAACCAGAGCACGAGCCCCTGTGCTGGCCAGCAGTGCCTCTGGGGCTCCCGTCCCTGCTGCTGCAACCTTTGCAAAGGTGCAAAGAGCAGCACCACAGTGCCCAAACGTGTGCTTAACCCACAAGTTACACTCTTTCTTTTTTTTTTCTTTTTCTTTTTTTTTTTCAAAGCATCTGCTGCTGAAGAGGCCCCTCCATAGCCCCATTTCATAAGTTCAAAAAGCAGAGAGAAGGCCTAGGAGAAGAAACAAACTCTCCTGTCTGATGGGGATGAGCCTTCCAGGTCAAGCACCCAGAGACTGGCACCATGAAAGGAGATTTGAATTCTCTCCTGAAAAAGTTGTGCTTCAACACAATCTCCACACTGATGGCTTATTGAAATTTGGCAAGTTCCTCAACTTCCCTGCCTCAGTTTCCCAGGCTGCAGGATGAACATTATTGTTTACCCATCCTTGTAGAGGGCTTCGTCATCTGTGCATGTCCACACCCACTGGGACAGTCCTGACACTAATTTCTGTTTCATATCCAATTTTGCCATCATTATTAACCTTCCAACTTTCAGTTCTAAAGGGTCAAATCCATCTCAGCTCAGCAGATGAAGCTCTACTCACTTCACTTAAGTCGCAACCACTTACTCCAGGACTGGATTTAGTCCTGGGCATTTTTCAATTTAAAATACACTGGCAAGGCAAAACCACCAGTGTTCCTTCCAGGGGTGGTCTGATTTCATTTACAAGTATTTGTGCTGGCAAGCCCTACATAATGTTCAGATGCAATTGTGCCTGAGTATTAAATATAATGGGTTCGATGTTATGAATAGGAAAATGAGATAACTTGGTAAAGGGGGTTTGACAGCAGGAGTGAAAGAATGAAGATTCAACTTAAGCTGCTGAAAGCCTAACAAGATAAAGACAGGCAGGGGAGAGTTCCCTTAAATGTGATGAAAATAAGGCCTGAAGGGGTGGAATGATAGAGAGGTTGAGGAGTACATGCTTCAAGACAGAAGATGAATGTGCCCAACATGACAGTAACATGTAGCTAAATTAATCAAAGTACCCACAGCACTAAATAGAACCAAAACATATAGATTTATGCAGAAACCCCAGAACAGCAGAAGCGAGGCACACAGAAGGATGCATCTTTTCTATCTAAATTAATTTTCCATATTTTTAGTCGTCGGCTTTTATCATTCTGTGTCACCAGAAACATTATAAATCTCCCTTTCACATTTTAAATGCGTGCCTCCTGCTTCAGAGCTGAACCCACAGTTCCCACAGCACACGCTATTACATCTCCCCATTAAAGACATCGCAGCTTGGGCCATATATCCTGAAACTAAATTACCAGGAAAAGTTTCCTAAAAATCACAGCGGCTCGCGACCATGTGACAAAAACAGAGTGTTACAACCACTAATATTTCACCTTGAAAGTATAATTTTAAGTTAATTCCATTGCCATGATTCACGCTGGATTTACAGCCTTTGTTGAGTGCTGTGTTTTGGCCGGGCAGCAGCAGCCCAGCTCGCGACTGCTCCGCTCATCCCTGCTCCCTCCCCACGCTGCTGCCGTGCCCCCGGCTTCTCCGGGGACTTCTCTGGAGGCTCCTCCATTCCCACAGCCTTTGCAGAGGTTGGGAGTTTGACATCTGGAGCCTCTCTACTGCCAAAGGGCAGGCAGCAAACTCAGGGCTGTTGTCCCCCTGACTTGGGTTTTAATCTCAGAAGGTGGATTCCCAAACGAGGCAGCTGCTACAGGTGAAGTTCAGATCAGATCCTGATCTCGCTCGCACTCGGAGTGCAAATTTCAGTGTAATTCAAGTTTAGAGCAGAATTTGGCCCCAATGATTCAAACGAGCACCCTAAGCCTGCACTGTGAGCCCAGTGAAGGGAAAGCTGGGTAATGTTCTTTGGATGGACGACCCTCTCCACAACAGGAGCTGTGTGAACGTGAAGCCTTTGTCACCCCATCCCAGTTACGTGCTGGACGCCAACTTGTTACCCTGACCCTGCCCTGACGCATCCCCTTCCCTTTCAAATGGCCAGGGACAGGAGGTCAGGATTTATCCAGGGAAAGCCAGGGGCTGGGGAAGGTGATGTCCTGGTGCATCCCACCTCCCCAGAGAGCTGATGGGTGGTGGTGAGGCTGGGAGCGGAGGGGCTTGGAGCAGAGGGACTCCAATGGTTCACAGCCCAGCTGTGCTCCCAGAGGGGCAGCACCTTCCAGAGCTGTTCTCCTCCCTACTCCATGCCAACCCCAGCCCTCTCAATGGAAGGTGACAGGGATTAGAGGTTGGAATTCCTTGCTTTACTTTTTATTTTTTACTTTTCATTTTTTCTTTAATAACTCCTGCATGCCAACATGACTTTTGCCTGCAAGAGATTAGGCAGACAAATGAGGAGAGAGGAGGACTCAGCCCTGCTATCCAAGTTTCTGGGAGGACCAACTTTCACTTCACTCTGCTGTTATGACTAGATTGAACTTTTTTTTACATGTCTTGGCTCAGAGAAGTCAGCTAATGCAGAGCAGGGAGCAAACACAGTCCAAATAGCACCGAGCCACCAACTGACACGCTGTTTGCTTACAGGTAGGTTTACGAGAGGCACAGACAGTGGGAAAGAAGGGCATTGCCTGGCACTAACACTCCCTCTATTGGAAAAAGAGTATTTTCCTAGGAATGTGCATTATATTCCCTAGAACAATGCAAAATAAAGTGATTAGTGCACAAAAAAAAAGTCTCTTAATTTCCTGGAAAAAGGACTGGGCAACCAGGGCGTTATTTTCCACTTTGCAGAGAGCAAGGAAAAGTAGCATACTACAGAAGTAAACCATGCTTTAAAAGCCACCGTGCTAGATAAAAGTTAAGCTTGCAAAACACAGGGGGCATTACACAAAAATTCAATTTATTTACAGTCCACTGCAGGATCTCCATTCTCCTGTGGTTATGCCCTGGCATGGCACCCAGCAGCTCCCCAGCCAATTAGCACAGGTAGCCCCTGCTGCTGCCAAATGCTTGGGTTTCTAACCAGGGGGAGTCCTTCAGCCTTCTGCTGACCCCACCAGAAAACAGGCTATGGTGACACAGCACAAACATGTTCTCCATCTGACATCATTGCTATGTAATACATGAAACGAGGCAGAAAGAGCCATCAAAGATTTAAATCCCATAGGAAGGAGCAAAATTGGGAATGAGGTTTCTATGCCTCTTCCCTCCCTCTGCCATTTTTTCCTATAACTAAATGAGGAACAGGGTTTTCCCTGGCAGGGTGTTGTGGCAGAATCCTGCAGATGAGACAGGGACAAGGACTGAAGCCTAAACTCAGCTCCAGCTTGCCTCACAAACAAGGATTTTACCTCTATAAAGTCCAGAAGGTCTAACATTGTTCCGTCTAGGAGCAATGGATGATTTGGAGACAAACATCTTGCTGGGGTGAATCAGGATTACTCCCCAGAATTCAACAAAAATGGGCATTTATGCCTGCTGAAGATTTATTGTCTGTAGGAAGATGATGAGGGCAAGACAGCCAGGACCTCAGTACAGTCCCAAAATAGATCAGCATCACTGTTTTTCCACCAGCCAGCTCCAAAGACAAAGCTTGGTTGAGGATACAGCATCTGACCCCACTGAAAGTGAAGGCTCCAAAAGCTGGGAACTGATTTGTCTCAGACTTTTATCTCACAGATAGATAAGAGAAACCATTCCAGCAGCCTGGATCTAGCCAAGGAGACCACACTCCCCTTCACCTCGCTCTCCTCCGCATCTCAGGCACATTTAGAGCAACCTGCCAGGAGAGATGGCAGTAGCAGGTAACTTCAAGAGCTAGAGGTGGTATCTCAAAACTTGCAGCTAAACACAAAGTGCTTCATGCCTGGTGGCATTGGGAAGGCTTCGGGATGCACTCCCACCTCTGGATGTGGACAGCTGTAAAAGCCAACTCGGAGCATTTAACATGAGTTTAACAGCTTTAAGCCTGTTTCCTCACATTAAGTATGGATGCATACACTGGAAGAACAAGAGATTAGCACATGGTGCTCACTGGAGGAGAGACATCCGCCAAGCAGGAGTATTAAGTGGGGATTTAGTAACTATTAGCTCCATCCTAAAAAACAATCCGTTACTGTTTTTTCCAGCACTGACCATAAAGATCTCAGCCC
Source organism: Aegotheles bennettii (assembly GCA_013398125.1). NCBI lineage: Eukaryota > Metazoa > Chordata > Aves > Caprimulgiformes > Aegothelidae > Aegotheles > Aegotheles bennettii. The sequence goes on from VZRW01009238.1 coordinate 199,296, forward strand.
TTCTTTGTATCAAACCCATAATGGAGAGAGGGATGGAGGAATCTGATTATGCTGAGAACGTTCAAAACCTGAAGGAAATTTAAGCAATAAAGCAATAAAAAAAAATAAATAAGAATTTGGTAATGTGAGATTGGATTTGTGAAGAAAGGGTACAAAACAAGAACTATGCTGAAGGTAGCACTCCAAACACTTCAGGCGATATTTGTAAAGTTTTTTTGCACATCTATTGAAAATCAAGATGATCACAAAACACGTGAAGGGTATTACAGCTTTTTAAAGGCAATTTTTCATTTTCTTTTGAAAGACTGAAATTTTAAAAAATACCTGAAGAAACTTCCTTTGTTTCTTCTGAGAAAATAAATTATTCTTGAAGGAAAGTTGCTGCAACATTGCTGTTTTTCAGTTATCTCTGCAGAAAATGCTCAAGTATCTCTGTACTGACAAACACCATGCTTGACCCAGGTATCGCCATATCCAAGCAGGTGATGGCCATGAGGAGAGCCATGAGCTCTTGCACACAAGACTAGAAAAAACCCTAGAGAAAATCAGGGCAAAATCTCGCAGGGGAGAACAGGCCAGCTGAACTGGAGTAGAGCTCTTCTCACTAAAATCTACAGATTGCAATCTATAATTTAAAATTATATTACCTTATTGTTTAGCAATATAGTGATTTGCACCTCAGTTCCCCTCACGGAGCCTTGCTCTGCTCAGCCTGTGAGATGTGATAACACAGGACAAGGCAGAAAAGATGAAAGTTAAATTAATCACACATATTTTTTTTCTGTGAAAATATATATTCTTTCACTCCAGGCCTCACATAAAGCAGCACTGCTACTATTGGGTTTTTCTGAGACTCCAAAATAAATACACATCCAGAAGACTTATTCTCATATTTCCAGCTACAGCAGAGGCATCCAGGGTTTTGCTTCTTCAATCTTGGATGTACTTCCCTGTGTTGATTCAGAAGCAGACAAATGTATAGGACCTTAAATTCTGTATGGCTCTGGGTAATGTAATGAACACCAACAGACTTTAAATTTCCTGTATCTCATGTGTGCATTTTATTGCATTATATGGCAAAAATCCAAGAAAAAAATTGCAGGGAGGAAAAAAAATTTAAAAATTAAAAAATACATTGCTACTGAATTTTCCAACAATATTACAGGAATGTGATCTCCCCTTAATATACATACTGATGGTCTATTTGGAATTTTTATCCACAGTTATGACGAAAAAGAAAATGTTATTCCCTCGGAGGCCAATTTTCATCTTGCTCTGGAATTCTCATTTAAACATCTCAGAGAACACTTCACCTTCTCTAGATATTAACTCCTATTTGTCTCTGGCTCAAGGCTCGTGTCTGTTACTGTATGAGCTACATGGAAACAAATTCCTACTCATATTTCTGACAAGAGTCCTCACAATCTAGTTGGCTGCCGTCATCCCATTTCCAGTATTTCACTAGTAAAAATGTAGGAAAGGTTTAGTCTCCTCTTACCCAGCATGTGCAACTCCCATTAATGGGAGTTGCCATATGTGCACAGATCAAGAGAACATATTGTCTAAGGAGGTGAACTGCACAGCAAACACTGCTGCCATGGCTCGCTTTCAGACTCCAAGATGTAGATCTATGGTGAAGAGTTTGCAATAATTGGAGCACATGCCTTGATCCTCCTCTTACTCTGATATCCGTCTGGATAAGCTGGGCTGAAGTCAGGCTGAGGATCCAGAGGCAACACACAAGTGAGGCAAAGGGCTGGAGAGCATTGCCTAGCTTTACAAAACGAATGGCTCTGATGCTAATAACCATGATTCAGAATTCCCCACGGCCTTTCGCCGCTCTGAAGAGCAGCACTGCCAGTGATGAAACCTTTAGCTCATTTTTTCCTACGTAACTTGGCACCCAAGCACACTGGTGTTTCAGGTTTGGTTTTCCACTGTCTTGCACCCTGTGTAGGCAATTATATCTGTGCACATTGGATGTCATCCTGATCCAGCAGCGTTTAACATATGTGCCTCTGCCCTGTGGGCTTATCTGCAAATGGCCACCATCAAGTTCATATTTATATTGAATTAGATATTACAAATATCCAAGATCAAGTCACAGCAATTATCTCAATGATTTTGCCAATTCCTTTTACCTACATTTTCAGGATGTTATTAGATACAGAACTATGTCAGATTGGTGGCATACTGCAGGTGACAAACTAGATAATAGGCAAAGTCACCAGGAAACGGTGACTTGGTCTTGGGCACGGGAAAAAATCACCACCACCAATAGTTATTGAAAGTTACTAATTACCCATGTGTGGTATACAGAAGGTAACCACTCTCAGATTAGGAAATAAGAGAGGTAACCCTCTTCATGACAGCAGTTACTTGTGATGGGTGTTCCTGGAGGTGCATGCACCTCACCCCTCCCAGGCAGGCTGGGACCCAAGGAATGAGTTGACTTGCTGAAATCAAAGGAAAATTTAGAAGGCTTTTGGTGTATGTCTCCAGAAAACCCACCTCAGGGGTGTTCTGCTCTCTGTCCTCCTGACAACACCTTCCTAAATTTTCACTGTTTGGGCCTTTATTTCCTTCTATCCATCTTCAGCAGCATGAGCCCTGTGCATTTCAGCAAGAGAGACTGTGTTCATCTGAGCCTTCTCCACACACCTCCAAAAGAAACCCCAGCACTTTGTGAATTAAGAGAATAAAGGAGAGCTACTATGAACCACTTCAAATGACTATTTGAATGAGAGATAATGGAAAACACAAGCCTAACACTTTCTCCACATCCCTGCAATAGAGATGAACATGGCACTGGTGACAGAAGTCATGTCTGGACCATAAGTCACTTAACCAGCTTGGCACACTGGTTGCAGCATCTTCTTTTGAAATCATATTTAAATTATCATACTCCAGCTCAGAGTTTAGGTGGACGCTTGAAAAGACAATCCAAACACATTTAAGAACCTTGTTTTTATACTGTTTTTTCAGTGTTTCTTGATCAATACAGACCTGATTCTGCTTCCAAAGAAATCAACAGCACGTTTCTCCCCTACAGGAACAACTGTGAGACTAAAGCTTTAACAGCCCAAAAGAAGTCTATCTGTGTTCTATCATGCCTACACTTATTTGTGTAATTAATGATTGTGTTTAGTGGAGGAATAGCTAAATCAATGGATGTGAAGAAATTTAAACACAGATCTTCCTGTTTCAGCTATAATGGGTTTTATGTTTTACTCATCACACTGGAGATACCTACTTTTTTCACATCTGTAGTTTGTCTGTTAAATGGGGTCCGTGGTTTTGCTAAGCTGTGCAGATGTGCATGACCCAGACATAAGCAACAAAAGTAAAGTGCCAAATTCTTAATCGACTCAGGAGGTATCTGGGTACTACAACTGTTGACTTCTTCCAAAAAATCCAGGTAGCTGAGACTAGAACAAACATTATCTGGATTCATATGCAAAAAAAAGTAATACCAGGGCAACAGTTTAAAAAATCCAATGGAAGGACAACAATTGGTATAAGTCAGCACAGCACCACTTAGCCGATTGCAGCAGCTCCAATCAAAAGAGCAGAGATCTGCACTAATAACACTATTATTGATCTTTTCTTTAAAACGCACACTCCTATACACACAGCGTATCCACCACACCATAAGCAACAGCAACGCTTATAGTTTCTATTTAAGAGATGCAAATCAATATTAATTAAAATTAGACAACCGTTTGTGATGTAAGGGGTCCTTGTACTCAAAGGGCACCGTGGCCATTAAATATATTAAGACTTATTACTTAAAAGATTTTAGACAAAGTCAATGCATCGCGTGTCCTAAGGGACAGTTCAATGCCTCAGTAGTGTTGTACAACATTTAACTATAGGTGCCACAATCAAAGGCAAACACAATTAAGTATCAAACAGTTAACTGCTATGAGTCACTCTCTAAAGAATCTATGTTGAAATGCTTAATTAAACTTTCTTAAAAAAAGAAAAAATAATTCCATAGCAAGGGCTAGCACCAAAACGAGCACTTATTTGGTTCGTATTAAATAACCTGCATATTAAGTTGCCCGTGTTTCTCCTGTTCATTATCATGAAGGCAGCATTTGCATTTCTTGATAGACTGTTCCTGCTTCCTTCCCCTTTTTTTCTTGTCTTACATCAGTCAGTGGAAAGAGTGCCACCACAGGCCATCATTAACCTTCCAAATCTGCCTCAAAACAAATAGTACAAGAGCTCACTAATTTGAAGATCAAAAAGCCACTTGTCCATTATATAATTGGAATGAAAGGCAAAATGTTGCAGTTCTGAAGAGCACAGTAATTACTAGCTGTTAATTGCTCTCTCGTGGTGGCTTACTTTTAATTAAAAAGAACAGCTCGTCGCAGGCCGATAAGCAATGGTGGAGACCACTGGTTTAATCAACAAAGCAGAAAAATTTGTTTCTGCCGCAGCCAACAACAGCTTGAGAAATCTTCAGATGTCCAATTGAGATTAAAAACTGTCTATTTAGTGCAGTCAGATTTTATTTTAACCAAGGAAATGATTATTTGAAGTCTTCCAATGTGAGTGTCCCCACCACATCCCTGCTGGTGCTGCAGGGACTAATCACTGGCTTGTGGTTGTGATCATTCAAGTAAAGAAATTTAGCTACTTTCCTCTTGACTCCATCATTCTTGGGTAATTGGCCTGTCTGAGGTGAGCAGTTGTGTTGGTTTTTTTTTTTTTAAGAAAGCTCTTTAAAGTATGGAAGGCCCACAGACTGTGCATTTAATTACTGTTCATATTTCATGCAGCCAAACAGAATCTCATTTAAAAAGAAAATTATTTACCTACCAAAAAAACCCCCAACCTGCCCCCTCCCACAAAAAAAAAACCCTTATATTCACCTCTCTGGGTATTTTGTTCCTTTTCTTTTGGCAGTTGTATTTACATGCCAAAAAATATATTCAAACATCAAAGTTAATTCTTTCCGATCTTTCTGTCTTTAACTCTTTCATCCCATGACAGTTGTCTTTAAGGGAAGCCCCGCTATATGTTGCAGTAAGGGTTTATTTAGTTAAGCAGGTTAGGTAGGTTAAGTGGAACCGTTTTGCCCTGCTTTGCCTCATCTCTCTCTAGCCAGGAGCCAGTTTCCATCTCTCAGCAGCTTCCGTCCGTCCTCCCTTTCTCTCCTGCCCTGTTCTGCTCCCAGAGGCGTTGTACTTAGCCCTTTGCTTTCTTGTATTTATTTGCTCCTGTTGAGTGAAGGGCTCTGCTTCATATTGCGCTCTGCAGACGAGCCACACATGTACATAAACCCAAACCTGGCAAACCTTCTAACACCGCCGCGCTCCCTGCCTGTCTTGCTGGTGCTGGGATGTGAGTGTCTGACAGCTACGTACGACCTAAGATAGGAAGAAAGGCATTTCCATTCAACGGGCTCCAGGCGTTACTGTTCTTTTCTACCTTGTTCCCATTAACATCTGGAAACAAACGTCCCTATCTGCAGCTGCAAGCAGCTTTGGAGTGTTGGTCAGCTTAGGTTTGAACTTGAGACATATTTCCGAGCTGAGTAAAAACTACAGCTCTCAAGGCTGCCAAAGATTATTTTTCTGTTTTCCTTCTTATACTGAGGAAAAAAAATATGCATTCATTTGTCTTCTTACATGCACATGTAGAGATAAATATATTTATTTATTTATTTATTTTAGTCTATTTGTAGGCTGCTGGGAATGACTTCTCTCCCCTGGGAACAGGTGGATTTTTGGTTAGTGTTTCTTTTATTTTTAAGGCTTCTTTCTTGAGCAGACCCAAAAATGTGGGGAAAAGTTACCAGAGCCCCATTTTCTCCCAATTCCCCTAAAAGTCCCTATCATTTGGACATACAGCCGCCCCCAACACAGAAGAGCTCTTGAGTTGGGGGTATCGGGAAACCCCTCCTGTTGCTCACCTCTCCTTGGAGCAAAGTATAACTAGAATTTGACTATTGATTTCAACAGCAGTACAACCTGGCTCCTCCAGCCCTAAATTACAAGGTTTAAAATGTTCAATGAATGGTCCATGCTTGGATGCTGTGAAGGACATTATCTTGGGAAACTGCCCTAGCATTATTTGAATTTCCAAAGCATCCACTTTGGAATATACATTTAAGGCAGACCTTGTCATATGCCTTTCCATATATTCACTGCTTCACATTCATGGCAATCTCATTATTGCTCATATAAAAATGGTAATTTTGAAATTCCTAATTAATATGGAATACAATATGTTGCATTAAACCCAAAGTGAATAAACCTGAAGTGTTAAGTGTGATCAGTACAAGCCTTGAACTAATGATATAATTTAAAACCTACAAGAAAAACATGCCATAACATTTTTAGGCACATGTATACCAAAAAATTGAGAATGCTATACATCTTCTTAAATCAGTGTGCATCCATGAATATTTATCTGACTTTAAGGTTAACACAGACAGAAATCTGTCAGTCTGTAAAAATGAAAAATAAAAGCTATATACTTCGAAACATACTTCCTTGGTTTAGGTAATGAAAAATAAAAAGATTTTAAAGTCAAACTTCTTCCTCATCCATGGACGAGCAGTGCACAAACAAAATGGGATGCTCAGTTTCTGTCTTACTTTCAGTCAAATCTACTCTCTGGTATTTACGCATCAGTTTGGGGCTATAAAATGAGCTGTAAAACTTGATCAGGATATTTAAGTTAAAAAAAAAATAATAAGCAAAACAAAAAAGGGAAATATTTTAACTCCAATTATGAGTTTTAGTTTTTATACATACACCTGTGTGTGGAGTATACATTTTACACTTATGTGTATATATGTCTGCATATTTATGGGCATTTTAAACTTTGTCCAGGGCCGAATCTGGGACTGAACTGTTGCTCTGAGCCCATGGTGGGCTCCTGCAGTGCCAGCCAGCCCTCCCTGCAGCCGGGGTTTATCCGCAGCCCTTCCGCACGCTCATCCCCCTGTCCCGACGGGCGATAAACTCCCAACCCTCCCTCTCGCCGGGATAAGGGGAGCTGTGAAGACGTCTTCTCTTTGCCTGTTTTTCTCTCCCCACACCTTTCCTGTTCCCAGTTTTTGGTGGGCACCTGTCACCGCGGGCTCGACTTTCACAGCTTTCTCCCAGCTCCCTGTGCCCCGCTCCGAGGGGCCGGGGGGGTTTATCGGAGGAAACACTTGCACTCGCAGGGATGGCCTCCGCACCGTGGCAGATTAATCCGAGTTGAGTGCACTTCCTTCGGCCAGAGGACACCAATTACCGCGACGGCACCGGCAGCACAATGCGGGCGGACATCTGACAGCCCGGGTCTCGCCAGCTCCGCATTGTCCTCCCATCAGGCGCTGTCAGTTCCCAGCCTTAATTACATCCTGTTTACAAACACTCGGCCGGACTTCAGATGGAGCCTTAACAAAGGTTGACAAAGGTCAGGGCCAAGTCACGAGGATGTTATCTGTCTGTGTGCTCTGGCTGATAAACGAGGAGGAGGAGGAGGAGGCGCGGGGCTGATTTTGGAGATAGTGCAGAAAAACGTGTGCTGGGGCCATGTGAAATCCCTCCACTCTGGCCCCACTGCCCAAGAGGAGCCCAGTGGCACTGAGGGATGCACTTGTGCCCAGGATCACACAGGACCCCAACCTTCACATACAAAGGGAGGCCAGAAGACAGCCATCATCAACCTGAAATGGCAGCAGACGGAGCTGACCAATAAATTGGCCAAAATAATAATTAAAAAAACCCCAACCTTCTAAGTCTATTCGCTTGTCTAAAACTCTCTGCTTTAACAGCAGAAACTGCTGCTAGAAAATAAATCCTGCCATTTTGTCCACAAAGATCACTAAGAATTTCTATCCTGCTTCCCAGAGCACGTGGCGGGAATGGGGACATCCCTCGTGTCTCCTCCAGCAGCAGGGAAACAAGGGCTGAGCAGGGTCAAGCCAACCTTGCCCCAAATCCATACGTCCCCCTGCTCTGCCCTCTCTTATTTGCCTTGTGCTATGGTTATGGGCTCTCAAGCTCTCTTTGACATAAGGAGGAAAGATTTTTTAGTGGGAAGCTTTACAGCTTTCTAGGTGTGCAATTAAATTACCCAGGGCTGGGCTCCTACCTCACATTTCAACAGTTTGCACAAATACTTTGTTCACTGCAACTCCTTGATGTCCAGTGCAGGTAAGACCCAAAGGGTAAAAGCTGGAAGCATTTGGCATTTATGGCTGGGTTTGTGAGTATGGGAGCCAGAAAACCGGGCACCTCTGTGAGCCAAGGTTGCCCATTTGACATCATCTCCCTCCTCCAGTATCTTCTTTCTCTGTTTTGAGAAAGTTGAGCACAGACATGAATTCAATCTCATCTGCAACTCAATCAAGGTGGAGGATTGTTTACAGGAATCCAGCAGCTAGATCAATATAAATATTTGATATGACAAAGTTAATAATATAGGAGCTTTTCAACCTTTTCAGCCTGGCCCAGCCTGCGGGCACCTACTCTGCCTTCCCCAAAAAAGTCAGGCCACATTGCTCTGGGAGAGTCTCTTCTAAAGCAATCAAACACGACTTTGCAGTTAATAAACGACAGGCTCTTCCTTTCTCAGCTTCGTGACAGTTGGGCTCAGGGTGCCTCCTGTTCCAGACAGCGTGTCAGTCAGCTGCTCTTACTGCAGAGCTGTGTTTAACATCCTCTTAATTAGCCCAATTCCCTACATCTCGGCCAAGTTTTCTAGTGAGAAACAGCCTCAGGAGTTGTACAGCTCTGCATCTGGGAAAACCTGGTCAGCAATGCACAGACCAAATCCAGCACATCTTGTTTTCTCTATGGCTGACCAACACGGTATGTGAATATTTGGGCTAGAGCAACATCATGCTCAAAATCACCTGCAAAAGCTGCCAGCAGCTACGGAGCCGGAACGGCCATCCTGCTGCTTTATAGAACTTGGTGCTCCAAGTTCCCCATCAGCTCCAGCCTAAAGGACAACTCTGCTCCTCCAACTGGAGCCTCTTCGCCTCCATGCACCAGACATGAGTCAGAAAACAAATAAAACTGATTACATAGCTTGTATTTATTTGCTCAAATTCATGAGCTTTGAACATACATAAACCTTCTGCTGCTACACTGGTATAAAGGCCATACAAAATTACTGGTTTAGCTTGAATTTATCCTCCTAATTTAAACCAGAAAGTGATCTGCCCCTTTATTATTATTATTATTATTATTATTATTATTATTATTTTATCACCATGCCCTCTCTTTCTCTGTTTTCTGTTCTCTCTATTATTCTTTTTTTCCTTTAAAGTCTGCCTAACATTTTATAGACATCTTCCTCACAGCTTCCAGAAGGGTGCTCCATCTTAAACTCGACAGCAACACTGACAGACAGGGTTGATATTTTCTTTTCTTTTGCAAGTAATAAAAAAGGAACATTTCACTTCATGTGAAACCAGAGTACTACCTTAAAAGAACAGTGTTTGCTTGGCTATAAAAAGTTACTCTTTTGCCAGACCCAGAATCAAAGCATCTGTATTTATGTGTTTCCTTTTTCAGTAAGTAAATCCAATATTTTTAAGATTCATCAGTTTTAGATTATTATTGTTGCAAAGATTATTTTCCTCCCAATCCTTTGAATGGTGCAGCTGTGTCTGGTCTGCTGGGCAAACTTCTTGACAGCACTGCAAGGTGGGTCCATGGTTTGCGTTTGTGCTTCCACAGGGAAGGCTAATGAGGCTGCAAAGGGTTAAACCTGGAGCTGGCTGCAACATTTCTGACCAAGTGTTTTCCCACAGCATGGCATTTCATTCATGCCAGGGCATCTTCCAAAGGTGTATCAGTTTTGACAACTTTTTTAGGTAAGGGTCTCTGAAATCCATGACCCTCTAGTTACTTCTAATCAGAGAGACAGATTGAATTGAAATCCATGCTCAGGTGCAGACACTGTCATTGCCACCTAATTCAATTTTACAAACCTGTTTGCAAAGTTTTGGCTTGATCCAATGCAGAACAGAAGCAAACTTTAAATCATTGAACTTGTGAAATAAAATTACTGTCCTTCATTGGGCAACAGATAATCCCTTTTGAATCAGAAAGCCAAACCTGTCACTGCAATAAAGCCTTTACCAGTCACACTGTAGATCCAGAAAACATCAAGAATGCAAATTACAGACCAGGAACAACGAAAGGATTTTTTTTTCCACTGGTAGCCCTCAATTATATTTTTGGGTAACATTTTCATTTGGGTCCCAAAATCAAAATTAAATAAAGCAAACCCCATCACTGCACAAAGCTCCCCTTGTGCCTGCCCACCCTTCCTGTATTCTGCACATTTGAGATGTAGGCTGGTGGTTGTAACCTCATTATGGTCATAGTCTGCTTCTGTTGCCCCACTGGAAGGTGCTGCCCCAGGTAGAAAGCAAGAGGTGCACCCCGACACAGCTGTGGATCTCTGGGAACCAGTTCACTGCCACAGCCCCGGACCCTGCTCAGAAGTCAGTCCTCCATCTCAATCCACCTACGATCACGTATATGGTACCTCCGACTGAGGCATCTATATATATAAAAAAAATAATAAAAATTAAGAGGCCAAGCTCGATGAGAACCCATGCCAGGGATCTCTCTGTCAGTGCACACTACACTCACCCCGTCTCTCATGCTGAGGAACACACCAATGCATCAACTGCATGAGTACTTTTGCTTTTCATCGCCTTTTAAATCCTGCAATTTAAAAAAAAAAAAAAAAAAGAAGAGAAAAGGAAGGTCTGTTTGTTCCCCAGCCATGGAATGGCATCTTTGGAAAAAGTGGGAAAAACAAGGAGTAATCTCTCCTCCCTCTCCAGTGAGGATGCTCTGCCAAAAGACCTCTCAGCTCTCTTCCATGTGCATCTCAGCAGCACTGGAGCCCAACCACCCTCTTTCAGCAGCAACATTTCCCTGTTCACCCAGGGGCCACCTCCACTCTCCCCCATCCACCGACGGCAAGAGCCCAGGGCCATGCAGGAGCCTGGCTCCTGGCAGATCCCTGTTCGGGGGGAGGCAGCGCTCATAACCCAGGTTTGAAATATTGAAGCCATGGGTGACTCAGAGGCACAGTATGTTGCAAAGGACATGATAACATAGCAGAATTGCAGCCCTGAAACTATCACTAGAGGATGACATCGGAGATAAGAAAGTACAGTATTACAGGGCTGCGTTAGCATAGGAGGAAATCGATTCAGGCAGACAAGCTAAATTTATTTGCTTTATTGATTTTAAATTTTACATGAACTGCAATATAAGTAAATCTTTCATGGTAATTCTAAATCTTGAAACCTATTGTGAATAACTAAAAAAATGTCCAATGTTGAGAATAACCATTTCTTTGTACTGAAAGTGCATTATTCTTAAAGCCCAGGACAAAATATTTTGTAATGAACATCTTAAATCTACCTTGGCAGTCAGTGTTGATAATTTTGCTAAAATAAGCGCCTGCTTTTGGTGTACCTGGTGATTCAATATAACACAGATATTTTCTTATTTTGGGGGGGGGGAGGTGGAAAGGAAGAAGGGAAATTGTTCCTGTTGTATGAAGTGAACACAGCATGTGGCGTTGTTTTGACTGTGTAGTTCATTGTATAAAGCTAAACAGCACAGGTAGAGCTTCGTGCTCAAAGAGTTGGCTGCAAATGTTGGAAAGAGACGTGATAGAGGGCTGGGGTGGTGAATCCCAACACATGGGTTAATGCACCAAGCACCACCACTCAGTCCTGAAGGGACAATAGGTGACCAGAAAAGACATGGGAACAAAGTCTCCTTGCCTTTTTTACTCAAGAGGTCCAGGTCCAGACACCAGGATGATGGAAGCTGGAGGTAAAAACCTTTACTTTGAGTCTTTCTCCAATTCAAAGCGGCACCTCACACCTTTGTCCAGCCCCACCAGGGAGAAACTCAGAAGCATTTTAACATGTGTGAAAAAATTTGCTATATCCTCCAGTGCTCAAGCTGATTGATGCAGAAGAAAACTGTCTGAAACTCCTGGCCTGCAGTACAAACCTCTCCGTGCAGGCAGGCGGTACAGATCCTGGCAGAGATGGGGAATGCCAGGCAGTGGCTGGTCCATGGGGGCAGGACACCCACGGAGGCAGCCCAAAGCCCTTGCTGATGGAGGGGGGCACAGGATGCTGTGGCAAGGGGAGGTGGAAAAAGCAGCCCTGCAGCCTAACTTTCCCAAAATAACTCTCCATGTACCAGCAACTCCGCGTTTCAGATACATTTATTAACTAAAATCTCAGAAACTCTTTCCAGCCAGCCGAGCTGGGAGAGGCAGATTCTGAGCAGCACTTCTTGCCACAGGTGTTCAGACTGTGCAGCCATGGGCAATCTTCCAGAAACTCCAGATAGACGAGACTCCCCCAACCCCAAAAAGTTGTAAAGCATCAACACACTTTTAGAAATACTATGGATGTATAGCTCCAACATGATATTCCAGACAGACAGGGATACTTGTGAATGGAGACTACCCCCTCATCCTTTAACAACAGGAAAAAATACAGTGATGTTGACAAAAGCACTCATCCAGTGAAGTTTTTTTCCCCTCGGGTCTTTTTTTTCACCTCATTGTTGTTGTTTTCTAAACTAATCCATATTACCTATGGCTTTTGATTTCATTATGTTAGATGCTATTAATCTGGATATATGATTTCAACAGTGAAGAGATGGAATTTGTCATCAACAAAAGGAAAACATTATTTTTAAAGGAGTGAAAGATTAATGTTCCACCACGGACTACTTAAACCCTCTACAGCAACAGCACTATAATATTAATCCAACTTTGATGGGTTTTGCATAAGGCTCATAATTAAACATTTTCTTTTCAATACTTTATAGAATCCCCATCTGTTTTTAATGGCATCATTTTGATGTTTTTCTTAATAATTCTGGCAGCCTGCTCTTGAAGCTTCAAGCTTTATTTTTTGTTCCTAATGTCTTCTTCTACAGTGGCTGTATTGTGCCAAAGCTGAATGCAGGTTTTGGAAAGCCATAGTTGTGCCGCGTGTTGCTGTCTCTCCCCACGTTCCCTGGTGGCACGAGGCACAGCAGTGCTCTGTGCTCTTGCTTTGCACTCCAGCTCTCATTAGCACTTACAGCAGGCAGAGGATACCACCCCTGGATAATGGAAATATTTGCTCCTTCCAGTCCTCAAGCTGGGCAGCTCGTCTGCTTCTGCTGCCCCTCGTCTCCCTGCACCGAGGTATCTCCTCCCAGCCCTGGCTCCAGGCACTATGGTAGGACCAGTAAATATATAAAAGAATAAATAGCCAGGCTTACTCCAGTAAGCTCAAACAATATCAGATAAATCACAGAGCTGCAGCTTAGCCACAGTCCTTGGCTTTCTTCTCCACACCAACAGCCAGGGCACCCAGCCAAAGGAGAGAAAGGCAACCCCCTCCCACTCACCTCCCACCTTTAGGTATGGAAACTGGGGGGCAATATCAGCCTAGGGCACAAACCTAGCAGTGTGAGGGGTTTAAAACATCCATCAAAATTACCTGATGGAAGCCTGGCATGTGAACCTGGCAACGGCTTCTGCAAGAAGCATCTGCTTTCCATGAGCAATGTTGGGATTTTATCAAAACAAACAAAATAGAGAATGCTCCTATCCAACAGTATCTTAACAAAATAAATAAATCGATCAAGAAATAAAACCAATTTCCATCTTAGGATTTTTTTTAACTAATTCTAAATATATTTTGAATTGTTTCCCAAAAATGTAATGATTTTCCAAAAGAACATTATGAAAACGATATTGTCATTTTTAAGAAAATTTGTTTTAATTTATTTTTGCTCTTAGCATTTCTAGCTCTAAGGCTACACTATTTTCCCCTCCAATATTTTTCATTCTTTTATATTAAATGCATATTTGGTGACCTCCTGTGGTTCCCATGGATTAGAACGGAGCAGCAGGATGATTAATGGCTTCAGTTTAAATATTTTATACTCTCTGTAAAAACAGTACGAACTGATGGATGTGTACACTGCTATTTTCACTTCAGTGTCAGATCTCCTTGATTACATTTTCCCCTGATTTTTCCCCCACTACCCAATGTTATTAACATCTTTTCCCACAGAAAAGGGACCCACAGGCTCCTTGCTTCCAGGTTTAGCACAGGCAGGACTCCCACACGTGAACAGATACTGCTGTAATCGGGGCTTTCAACCTTGAGGAGCTTTTAAATGCTCTAAGTGTATTATAATGGTCTCCTGGTCTCAGGACAGACAGATGTGAACCACTAAACTGAAATGTTTCATCTTTTGGCGCCTTTCAGTATGTTCCATGCTGTGCTTCAAGTTTGCTGAAGGATCAGAATTACTTCAGTTCTAGGCAATATAAACGGAGTGATCAAAAACATTTCATTATTCAGGGTCAGCAAACCTGGAGAATCTAATAGCAACAGACAGAAATAACCCTTCCAACCACTCTCATTTTCATTAACTGTTATAAAATAGAGAACTGTTTAATTACCAGAAAATATCTTAGCAAAAAGACCTTCCCAAGAGTCTTTCCCAGTCCACTCAAACCCATTTGGCACTAAAGCCTAATTTAATTTCTGTAGATATTGGTGTACACTCGTACACACAGACACACACAAATAGTTCAAATCCTTATCTGACGCCAGTTTCAGACCAACTACTCCAGCACAGATGCAGCCTTTCCAAAGGCAGGGTACAAAGAGTCTTTCACACATTATTTCTGTACCTGTCACCCTGAAATGCGATGATGAGGATGATCCAAATGGAAATGACAACAGAAATGGTTTCCCTATTATTTCCCCTATTTAACTTCACGTTACGTACAGGTGTCTGGACAGTACCCTTCACAGCGCAGGGGCACAAATTTCCCCTCCATGGGTTTTCTTTCCTCCAAGGGAAAAAAGGATGGTGCAGAGACCTCTCCCACCACAGTGACCTTTCTACAGTGATGCTTTTGTGTAAACAAATATAGAGCTGGTATACGTTCTTGCCACCACTGACTACATAGACCTCATAGAACCCCCAATTTATTTAGAAAGTAATTATGGGGGGGTTGGGAAAATGCAATTCCAACTGGGATTCATGCACTGCAATGATAAATAGAGAGACCTGGATTACAGCACTACGAAGATGACACCCAGTTCTCATGAAATCACAGTAATTACATTCACTATGTGTTACAAGAATAAAAGTCCTGGCAGTTATGAACATATTTACTGCTCTAAGGGATGGTTTTACAAAGCTGAAAACAATTATCAAACCATTCAGTGGAAAAGGAGAAATTAAATAGAAGTATGGGAATGATACTTGGGATCGCCTAACTTTTTACAAGAGGTTTACAAGGCTTGATTCTGTAGCTGAGAAAGCAAGTTGCCATGAAAATGAACAAACAGAAAACCTATAAAACAGTGTCACTTGGAGGGGAAGTGGGAGCTGGTATAAATATAATAGAAAAGAGGGAAGCTAACAGTCATAAATGTTAATTTGAAGCTATAAATTACAGAAATTTGCCAGAGGAAAGTAACGACACAAGAAAAACTCAAGTTCAGTAGCAACAAAAGTGATCTGAATTATGGCACTAGTTAATTGCTGAAAACAAGGTACAAAAGCAAGAAGCACTCAATCAGATACTTCTGCAAAATATTTGGGGAAAAATGTCATATCACACATGTACTAAACGATGACCCAATCTCAAAATAACCCAGAGGGGAATTAAATCGCAGTTATGAAAGCCAGATTTCTTACATTAACTTATCCAAACAATTGGCATGCAAGAGTTTTAAGGCAGCTGAAGGAGACATCCCCTGAACTGTGAATGTGGATTTCTGAGAAGAAAGAGCTGGTTTTAGAGGACTGCAGGAAAGCCAGCCTGGCTCTGAGATCTGCAGCAGGCCAGAGGGAACTGCCAGGTAAAGACAAATCCACCTGATAGCAGAGCAGGCAAATTACACTACAGTCAGTTCCTTAACCAACAGGGTTTCTTCCTTAGGAATTACAGTAATATATTTATAGTTAATGCTAATTTATGTGTATTTATAGATAATAGATCCTATCAAAGTAAATACAATTTTTATATATAAGTTTATCTGACAAAGGTAGTTTTGGTCGCATAATACATTTAAGCTATTCAAAAGAATTGGCTGGATAATAGTTATAAATTTATATTACGGTATAAATCCTTGGGTGGTATTTTAGAGAATGAGACACAGAGAAGGCTTTACTAGTAAGTGATTATATTTTATCTGGTAATGGAATCAAATAGAATGATATAAACAACTAGAAGATGAGTTTAAGTGCAACTACAAATAGGAAATCATCATCAAGTAACTACAATTTCCCAAGACTCCTACAAGAACCACTTTCTGGCATTACCACAAGCAGAGTTTTTCATTGATGACAAGGAAGAAACCCCTGACTAACACTGTGAATGGTGTGCAGAAGATACCAAAAATTGAGGAACTTTGAGTAGAGAAGACATGAGAGCAGCAGCAGAACTGGGCTCCCCTGAAAGATGGGCAGCAGCAGACAGACCTGCCAGTGACACAGCCGTGATGCCACCACCATGCTGGCATCAATGCCATCACTTCTGGAAAACAGCTATGAGGTCTGGCACCTCCACTTCGAGAAAGAGTGTGAAATAGTGGAGAGGGTTCAAAAGAAGCACAATAAAAATGAGGAACAGATCAGACAGTCTGCCTCTAGTGAAAAGCTTCGGCTTATATAGAGGTTAGGGGAAAGATCCCAGTGGTGTGATCATGGAAATCTCTTGAGCTGAAGCAGACAGATGTCTAATGAGAGCAGTGGCTAGAAGTTGGACACACTGCAGCGGGGACTATGACAAACTGTTAGGAAAGTTCACTAGGTGCTGTGCTCACTCTGTAGCAGGATTCACTGCTTTAGGAAGAGAGATGCTTTAATTCAAGCAGATATGCTTGAACGCAATGAAACTCTTGCCTGAGTCATGCAGAAGGTCAGACTGGAAAAGCACTGGTTCCTTCCAACCTCAGGACACACATGACCTCAGGATTGCTCTCTGGGCTCTTACCCCATGTCTACCAAAAGAAACTGGAGGAAGGACACAGTGTTATGAGTAAGCGATTATATAAATCTGTCTGATAATGGAACCAGCTTTCTTTGTCTGATTAAGATCTGGAACTCTGGCTGTGATTTATCATTTTTATACTATTCTCTTCCCCCAGGCTTCGGGTCACAGTGGTGGCATTGCCACAATTTATAGCACAGGCTGCTCAGTGTAGAGCCTTCCTGACATTTTCTTATTTGAGGCACCTGGCTCTCCTTATTTTCGATCTCCTTCCTGCAGTGCTGAGGACTGTTTGCCATTCTCAGATATGAACATGTTTAATTTTGTAAATAAACTGAATAAGGAAAGTTGAGAATGTTTGTATTTTCTATTTTCCTACTAATCTGCAATACAATGTGGACAGGAATTGGCAGCTCTCCTGTGAAACACTTCCCTCTGGTTACCAGGTTCTTGATAGAGGATAAAACTCCTCCTGTCCAGCTTACATATGTACATCCTCTCCAAAAACCCTTCTAGCCAGGTGAGGGATCCAGCCAGCCAGCCACAGCCCCATAATCCATCCTGAAACACTTAAGCCATATTTAACCTGATCACAGTTTCATGGTGAAAGGGTTAAATCACAGAAATAGTGCAGGAGGGGGGATACCCACACTTGACATCCCTCACCTTCTGTGAACAAGGCAGTCACATTCACTCACAAAGAATACAGCTTAGCAGGTTTTTTTACTTTTGGTTTGGGTTTTTTTAGTTGTTGTTGTTGTTACAAATGCATTCTGGATTCTAATTATTTGCCTTCTTATTTGGGAAAGTTTTAGGCTCACATTTTCCAGCTTATCTCTGCTACCACAAAGGCTGGAAACTTTTTTCTTTTTTTTTTTTTTTAATAAAAGACGACATTGTCACTTAATCACAATACTAAAGGAAGTGGGACTTGGAGAAAACCACCAAATATGGCAAGACTCATCGTCAGGACACTGGTGGAGAACCTGCTTGCTCCCTGGGGCACCCATGTTTTCAGATTCGCCCTGGCATAGTGCACCAGCATCATCTCTGCATCAACTCCAAGGTGCAACGCTGCCACAGGAGCAGGACCAACACCTCAGATCTGTGCCAGCCGTGCTCCTCTCCTGCCAAAGCACCTCATCCTTTGTGCAGCCCAGCCTGCAGCTCACCAGCCTGCCCACATGGCGCAGGATGGCTGAGGTTCACAGTAAACAGAAAGGTTTAAATCACCCCCTTCTGCTTTCTCCAAGAAGACAGTGGTGGCATGTCCACCCTTTGAAGGTGACTCTCACCATGGCACCACACGTCTGATCGTCCTCTTTGGATGGTGTCTTTCTTTTGGGATGTTGACTATAAGAAAGCATAAACACTGCTCCACTCAGTGTTCCGGAGATCGTGGCAGTGGAAAAGCCAAAGTATTATTTTTTAACCTTAAAGTAAGATTCTGATCCCCAAATTAATATTCACATGGCAACCATTTTCTTTAACTGCTACTGCACTACCTAGAGGTCTCAAGCAGGATCCACTTCACTGAGCATCACACATCACATTCCAGCAAGACAGGCCCTGATGTGGTAGAACTTGTAATATGAACTAAAAGAAGGGAAGAGAGCAGAAGCATTGTCTTCTCCTAGCCAGGGCATGGAGGTGAAGAGGCATCCAGGGCAGCTCTCAAGGAGAGCAAGGCACCGTAACCCCACCATCACCCAAAAGCTAATTGCCTAATTCCAGGCTAAGAGGCAGGAAAACCACCTCTGGCACAGTCATTTCTGAACCATCAATCACTGCCTACACCAAAGCAGCCCGTTCTCAGAGAAAAAAACATTTTTCCTCTCCCATCTTACCAGAGGGCAATTGCCTGTCCAGGCAGGATCGCTGCCTTCACTTGGGGATTTCAAACCCTGTACTGGCCAGGAGCAACTCTACCGTTTTTTCAGGGTACAATTGGAATTACCCAGTGATATTATCTGGGCCCATAGCTGTTAATATTTGAAGAGGTTTTGGTTTAGTGCACTTAGTCTGGTTGTAAATTCATTTTATCATTCAGTTGCCAGCAGCTGGCACCCATGGTTGGGTGGTGTTACACAAAAAAACCTCCTTCAGATGTTTCTCATGACTTCATTTTGTCACTCAAACCAATTGCTTCTCCACACAGGCACACTGCAGGGAAAACCCATCCTTTGAGCTCAGAGGGGATTACACTCCGTTCTAATGCCTCAGCTCTGCAAAGCACTTAAGCACCTGCTTAACTTTAAGCACATGCCTAAGACTATCCATCTTTTTTTTCCCCTTCAAGAAAAGCCCTGAAAGTACACAATTAACCATGAACAGGTGCTTAAGTCCTATTAAAGTCAACAGTGCTTTCAAATGTCAATGGAATTTAAGAACATGCTTAAGTGTATCGTTGAATAGGAGTCCTAATGCAAGAAGAAAGAACTGGTTTTGTCATCGTCTTGGCAAAAGCCATAAGAACACACTTGCAATTCAGAGGATTTTCTTTGTCTGTGGCACTCTGCCTACTCCGTTACTAAAGAATTTATAAAGAATGTTCCTGCATTACTCAACCCCTCTCACATTTATTGACCATATTTCCCATATTAATAATCCTTAGTGTAATTATACTCACCACCACCACCACTCCAAACATCTCAAACATTTGTTTAGTGTCACAATGTCCCAGGCTGGAAGGAGGGGATGGGGAAGACCTGGGATTAAAAGGAGGCAGCCGAGGTACGTTGAAGTCTGAAGTTTGCATGAAGTCGCAGGGAGATTTGGGAAGAGTTGGGGAGAGGGACAGACCCATCTGCCCCTACACCACAGGGTCGTCCTTTCCCCTCGTTACAGCAAGGTAGCACATGCTAAACTTTGAGAAATCAGTACATTTTTATTACTGTTGTTTCTGTTTGCACCTTTACCTCCACCTTTTTGTTTAGATTACTGCAACTCCTTGTTTATTGAGCTGTCAGATAATTCCTAAACACACGCACGTGGTCCAAACTGCAGCTACCAGGGTGCTGGACCAGATGGAGCTGTGCTCGAGCACCGTGCCCTGTTTTAAATCAATTGTTTTGGCTTGCAGTCAAGCAGCGTGTTACTTTTAGAAACTGTACTGCTGGTTTTTAAGATGGTTTCACTTTGGTTCCAGATCCACAATTAACCAGAGAAACCCTTACTGATGCTGCAGTCGTTTTTGTTTGTCCCACAGTAGCCCTTTATGAGCCCCAGGCACTACAAAAAATGTTCCAAACAGATATTTCTTTGGAGAAGACTCTGATGACCTTTCCAGTCCAATGTGTTGTCTTCTAAGAAGTTACTCTATGAGTACGTGTGGCTGCAAGGTCATGTCAGAAGACCTCTCTTCAGTTCTCTTCAGTGCTTACATATGGAGATATGTAAAATAGTTGAGAAAACACTGCTTTTTATATTACTGCCAGTAATATACCATATAAAAAGATATTAAAACAAATTCTGACCAACTGGTGGTAGATATGGTAACAGACTATAATGTGCCCATTGTAAAGAATTCCCAGTGGAGACCGTGGAAATCTTACATTGATTGAGTCACGCTGGACTGGAGATGCATTGAAAAACTTCCAAATGGTAAAATATTAGAAATACTATTTTGAAATATTTACCAGTTAAACACTAAAGTACTGTTACTGGCTGACCTTTTCACAGCAGTTGTTTCTGTTGTACTTTTGTAAAAGCAGCCAAGAGTTTAAGAAAAAAAAAAAAAAAGAAGCAAAGAAAAAAAAAAAGCTTATTTTCAGTCTAGCTACCACCCCTGACCTGTGCAATAACATCATAATGGAAGAATAATCATTGTAAACAATACCCATGGGAGTTTGCTGGCTACAGCAAGGGACGAGTGCAGCCAACTCCACTGCTTTTCTTTACTACATCATTGCATTTTTGTCTGCGTATGGATAAGAAGAAGGTTCCACTCAATGTGAGTTGATGGAAAGTGCTAATTGTTGACACATTAGCTAATTGTTATGATTGCTTCTTAACAGTTTGTGTCTAAGAGTCCAGATTTCATCCACCAAAGTGTGAAGATTCCTTACAGCAACAAGTGCTGTGAAAACATTCACACAATGAGGTCCTAATCTTGTGGATCTCTCAACCAAGTGACAGCCTGGCAAACACGCTGTCAAAGTGCAGACACTCAGGAAAAAAAAAATAGGAAGAAAAACTAACTCCCTCGTCCAGCCCATATTTCAGACACGTCATCTGTTGCTATCATTAATGATCTGTTTTTACAAATAGAGTACCACTATGGAAAACTGAGAGCAGGCCAATCAAAATAAACCCAGCAAAACCCATAATTGTCTACTGACAATCTGGGCTGCTTGGGATGTAAGATAATGTGGGTGTATTTAATGCAGAAATGCATTGTGTGCCACACTTCGCAACTGCCCTGGTAACTCCAGCCCTCGATACAACACAGGAAAGCTGGGCTAACCACAGCTGCCTTCTCCTGAACCCTGCCTAAGCTCAGGTGCTAAAAACCCCTCATGGAGTGAAATCCTGGCACCACAAAGGCCCATGGCAAAAATCCTGAGATTTAAATGGGAGCAAGGCTTCACCAGTGATGTTGCTTTGGGAAAAAAAAAAAAAAAAGCCAGAGAAACAAAGGTCTGCAGTTCCGAGCAAACACGGGGCTCACGTGTGGACACTTGTTCCCACCAGCATGGCTTTTCTGACTTGAGCAGTGTCTTCTCCCATTCCTACACCAGCAAAAGAGAACAGCTGTGTTCCTACAGTTTATATCAGAGTCACACCTTTATCTGAGGATCAAGATCCTATCATGCCAAGGGCTGCAGATAAATAATGGAAAAGCAGCCACTGCCCATGTCTGGAGGGCTCATGGTGCTTTGCAACTGCACAGCTTCTGCTCCGCATTTCACTGGTGGTTCCCAGCAAGCTGTGGGAGATCGCTCAGACCCCAGCGCGCTCCCGGTGCTCTCACCATCTGGCCTCATATACAGGTCTTCTATGCCCAGGAGCTTCTACTAAACTTGTTTATATTATGCACACCAGGAGTAGAGATTTCCCTCCCACCCCACACTCCATCAGAAATGATGTCTCTAGACATAGGAGCAACTCATGATGCAAAATCTTTTTGAACTAAATGGCCCCAAGTACACTCAAACTGCAGACGGAGCAAGAGTACAAAATGAAACCTTAAGATGACACCTCATTTAACTGGAAGACTCTTCAGATGGCACATTAATCTCACATCAGATTGTACAGCACAAATAGCTCTGTTCAGGCCAAAATCCAATCAGCAGGTGGCCAAAGAGCTTGATATTATGAAGTTCATCTGGGCTTTGTCCCATGTAACTCATCTTTACAGATTTTTACTATATTCCAGCATTAAGTATGCAATATCCCTTGCAAAAAGGAGCAAGAATCTCTCTTCTTTCTCCCTGAGCCTCTTGAACTTTTGGGCCTGGCAAAGAGAGAGCACACAGGGCCACTTGTCTGCTTCCTCCATCCCTGGGGCACGGCAGCAGGAAGCAAGCTGGGAGCAGATTACGCGTTGGCCTGACTTTTCCCACTCATTGGCGAGAGCTGCTGAGTGAGACTGGGGGCAGATGCATATTGCTGATAAAAGCCTTCAGCAAATTCCCATCCTCTCCTTGCGAGTAGAGAGGAGGAAGTCACAGGGCAATTGTAAAACTCCCAGCCTCCCTGAGAGATAGCACTGAGCCAACAAGACCAACAGCGTACCCCGGGCAGAGCTTGCAAGGTCCCTGGATTACTCAGGGTGGGATTGCTCCTTATCAGGTTGCAAAATCCAATCTTATATTCAAATGTCATTTTTTTCACATCAAATTGTTGAGTCGTTCCACCCTGAAACTGGGTAAGCTCACTCAGTGAAAGCTATAAACACTGAATGCTGCATGTACAACACCGCCAAAAGAAAAGAAAATGAAAATTACTCATTTATATAGGTAATGGGAGAAGCAAAAAAAGATTTTAAAGAATTACATTTTGGAACAAAACCAGAAATTTGGAAATTAGGGAAATTAATTTGATCTGAATAATATTATAATAATTTTACATGTTCTAATAAGAAACACAGACAAAGCTTTCCAAGTCCTCATAAAAACTATAGTTTACCATAAGAAACTATGACTTGACTTCCATCATAATTTTCATATTGTAAGCAAGCTGAAAGGTTTTGGATTCCTACAGCATAATTCCTAAAGAAGGTTCTCACTTGTAAATGCATACAGAAAGAGGAAAAAATTAAATATCAAAACAGAGAGGTGATGTTGGCTACAGAAAAAGACAACTGGAAAATAGGGCCATTCTCACTGGGAAGAAGTTTGCTGTGCAAAAGGACCCATGTGCCACAGGCAAACATTTGTATACCCTTCCACAAGTGGAGAAACCACCCTAAATTTCAGATCCAAAAAAAGAAGAGTTCTACTTCAATGCAAGGAAGCCACGTATCTTCACAAAATTACACTTGGCAAACAAAACCAAAAAGTTAACTGATGGGATAGAATAGATTGACCTTAAAAGAAGAGAAATGAACCCATAAAAGTCCTAACTGTATTTGCAGCTGCTGTTCCACCCTCAGCACATCGTACCGTGCCCAGGCACTCGAAGCACTTCTCCATGAACTGCAATGCTCAGTCCCAAGTGTGTCTCCATCCCATGCCTAGACACAGCAGGGCAATCCAAGGACAACCTATCAATCTGCAGTTTGGATTTCCTGACTTTCCTTAGCTCAGTCATAGTTTTAACATGAGTGAAATAGAGACTTTTCTCTGTTCATCCGAAATGTCCTGCAGATGCCAGCCACTGCTCTGGTTCAAATGCTAATGAAAACATCACAACGAGACCACTACTCCATGGGACAGTTGACTCACGCAATAGCCACGACACTATCTGGGTTGGGAACAGCAAACAAGGTGAATGAGGTAAGGGAGGTCATTCTTCATAGCAATGGTCTCAGGAGAACGGGAGAATCCAAAAATAAGACATTCGTTGACTGGATGCCCTTGAGCGCCAGCAGTGTCAGTAACGGAGCCAGCATTAGACATCAGCCTGGGCTGGCTGCTGCCAAGCAATCCCAGTAACTAGCGAGAGTTAGCGAGGGAGAGACTGAGTGATTTAATGGATTAAGGAACAGGCTAGAAGCCAGTCACTCACGAGTTTTAATCCTGGCTCTGACATCAGCTGGACTTGTAACCTGCAGGTGTGAAACTGGTGCTTTTAAACACTGGTGGACATAAGGGTGCATTAACTGGAAGCTGCAGTGGCTGTTGCCCTTCACACACTCCCAGTCCCTGCCATTACCACCACTGTCTGCAGTACACACGTCAGCACATGCGATAGAGCCCAAAACTCAGCCCCCGAGCTCCTCATCCATGACATGCCTGAATGGGACCTGAGGAGCAAGTCTGGATTTCAGACTTACTTTACCACCAGCCAGTGCACCCATGTCCTGACAAGGAAAGCTCAGCTTTGGGAAGTTTAAGTCACTTAAGCTCTGTTGAGTTTGAGGGAGTTATTCCAGTCTTACAGCCTGGCAGCCAGGCTTGCTGCCCTCGTTTCATTTAAATCCTGCTCTTGGACGTCTTACTGCTGGCATTTATAGAGGAGCCCTTCCTCCAGCCCCAAGATTGACAGTCCTGGGTGAAGCTCTTCAGTTACATAGATCTGGATGTTGCTATAAGGCACCGAGGTGCCAACTGACAACACTGCTACACTGATCTGTACAAGTCTGCATTGGCAGCTTGCTGGAGGCTGATCGTGTCTGCAAGTCACATTTCTGACAGAGTAAATTGTTCTGGACTCTGACTTCTCCGAAATAAAGAGCTGTAGAGCCCTTTGCTTTCCATTTCCTGAAAAAAACAGTTTCTAAAAGTGTTTTAAGAGAGAAAATCCTAATAAAAAAATCATTAGAAAACTATAATCTGTTGATTTGTTTCATGATAATGGCAGTTTTCACTTACTGATTTGGTGGATACAGAGTTTTTGGCAGAGGTGTGATTTTGAAGGTGACAGTATCCATTTAACTGAAGTTCAGCACCTCCTCTCTTGCTGTACCTGCCTGGCTTCTGTGTGTTCAGCAATCAGAATAAAAGCCAATTGATTTTAGGTTATAATGGTTCTGCAACCTTGGAGGTGCATCGAAAGGAAAAAAAACTCCAGCACCCTCTGCTGTCTGCACACAACCTTCGCGGGGATCCACCACCACTAAACCCGGACGTTTACAATACACACAGCAGCTTCACACAGGCGGTGGAAAACCGAGCACTGGAAGGGTCTGTTCAGGGGACTCATTTTAGATGGCCAGTTTGAGGTGAGATGACATCCTAGAAGTTGTCTGTCAAGTACAAAGGAAATCTAAACCATTTGCTCAGAGGTAGACATGCTCATAGACACCTTGGGCAGATAAATTCTACCTTGGACTCTGTGAACTGGAAGACATGGAAAGCCTTGGCACGAGGAGGCATCGCAACAGAAGGTCTCATCAAATGTTACTCCTGTGGATATGCAGGCTAAATTTGATAGAGCAGAGTGAGAAAAACATTGGGTTGCATGAACAGATTCTGCACCCTGGCAGCCAGAGAAAGGGATGAAACTCCAAGGAACAACAGGAGCAGGTAAGCACCTATTTGCTTTTTAATCTGGGCTCCAAAAGATTTGTTCCCACCTAGCTCACTCCCATACCAGCCCAAATAGCTGAATTTAAGGACCTGTATTTCTGTGGCAATAAACACCTGTCTCCTGTCACCATTATGTAGGAAGGAATCAAACCTGTTAAAAAATACATTATGGAGATGTGACATTCAGCTCCTGCAAAGTACCTCTAAAACTCACAGGTACATGGCTGACTCTGAAAGTCCACACTAAGGAGGTTCGTAGAAAAAACCTAGATGAATTATTGTCTCCACCCAGGAGGCAGAAGGAGCAGATTTCTTGCCAGACTCCAGGTTCATGTCAGGGAGAAGAATCAGACACTTTCACCAGCAGTGGTTTCAGTTGTTGAAGAAATGCGACTCATACCTTCTCTTGCCATTTTGGCTATTGGAGATGGGAGTGAGCGCATTTCTCCATCATCCCTGATGGGGTTTTCTTTCAAAAACTATACAGTTATCCAAAGAAAACAGAGAGATGCTCTCAAATATTATCTGTCAAAAAATAAGATCATCCATTGGCCCTACACAAGCACATGTGAAATCACAGCTAAAGAAAACTTGAACTTTTAAAAGAACTGAACCGATATTTTTGCTTATTCTTTGCATGCCAGCAGCAATTTAACTTCAGAAACAGTAATTTCAAGCAGCCCTGGCTGCCATGATTCACCATTGTGAATGATTTTGCCTCTCACAGCAAACCGGGAAGTGGTGTGAATGGTTTATTTTCCTGCTCCAATAAACTCTGACTCGTCATTTTACAGATTTATCTTTGTTTCTTATTTGCCTCCAAAATAAAAATAATCTGAAGAATCAAAGGAAGAGACTTGAAGGGAACGATGAGCTCAAAACTTATTTACTCATCCACATCTGTGGGAGCAGCCACTTCCTGCCAGTCACCTGTCCTCTGCATTTTTCCACGTCCAAGTGTGTTCCTGCAAGACGGAGCTTTATCTTTTTGACCATTACTCAAAACTAGCAGAATTTAAACACCAGATAAACTTGGAAAGCTCTGTTCTGGACAAACTCCCACCTCGCTTTTTGTTTCAAAACAGAAGTGTGAAGTAAGAGAGATATCATTTTTTCCAGCAAAGTGAAAATCAGTTCATCTCAACACCCAGTCAGCACATCTGGGGTTTGACCCAACTCATTTTTTATGTGACCCAAGAAGGCTGCCAGCAAGGCTGTCTGTGAGCACCCAGGGCTCAGAGAAGAGCTTCATCTTCAGCTGGCGTTGAACACCGCTCCGCAGGGGCAGTGCTGCTGTGAATCAGCCCAGGCCACTTCTCAGAGGTTTTCTTTTCCACAGCCCTCATGTCCAAAAACTCACATGTGGTGCTGAATATACATCACCAGGAACATGCTCTAAGCACTCTGTCTTCTATACACAACAAGAGATTTTCAGCCCTACCTGAAAGAAACTGTAATTCTGCTGCAGGTACCCATGCAGCTCTGACTGCTTTCTGAAATAATTTCTCTTCTGTACCAGCTGCAAGAGGATTTCCTGGAGTGAGCCACGAACCAGGGCTTGCGTGAGACTGCTCAGCTGGCTTTTTCCAGTAGGTACATCTGGATGGAGGCTTGACTTTATTGCTACAGTTTACTACCAAAGTCAACAGTGTCAGCAAGCCCAAAGTTTGCGGTGGTTGGGAAGGGGCCAGCGACATGTCCTCCAAGTGTGCACAGCACAGCCAGCTCCAGGAGATGCAGGGTGTCCCTTGGGATGAGCTGTAGTGTTTGGCAGGGGGGTTGGACTAGATGATCTTTCGAGGTCCCTTCCAACCCCTAGGATTCTGTGATTCTGTTTGCTCAACGCTGCAGCAGCAGAGCCTGTGTTGCCATCCTGCCTGTCAGGGCAAGAGTTTACAGCACCTCTTACACCTCTTGTTCTTCTGAACCTCTCTGCAGACCAGCTTTTCATTTAGGAAACATTAACCATTCCTTTTGCACCCATCTTGTTAGCAAAGGTGTTTGCAAACTGCAAACATCCCCCTGGCAGCCCCACCACCGAGCTCAGCTGGACACTGCTCAGGGGGGATGAAGAAGAACATCTTTGGGGATGTCTCAGCCTCCCCTCACGGCTGCCACAGATGAGTTTCATACCCTCATTGTGCTATGTCCCAGGACCAAATTGACGTCTGCTTAACCCCAGCCTCGCTGCTGTGGCTTTCAAAGGGGAAAATTACTACAGCTCAGTCTTTTCCAACTGGAAATGATTATGCCTTTGTTGCTACCGAGGGTGCTCCTTGGCAGGCAGCCCAGGCACCACAGGTAATGGCCGCAGCAGGAGGTGCCACAGAGACATTGGCATTTCATGGCGGGGGAAGAGAAGGGGGAACACGCACTATCTGCGAGCCCGACACAAACAGCTCAGGGTAAACCCATTTGTCAGAGTGGCAAGTGACCTTTTCCATTCACCTGTGATTAAGGAACCAGATTTGTTCATTAAGGCAAATAAACCAAATTAAGACTGCTGGGTGCAGGAGATTCAAGCAGCTTTTGCCATCCCACTCCTTGAACTCATCTGATTAGAGCAGCCTGGGAAGTGGAAGGAGTAACTCGGGGCAGGTCAGGGCAAAGCAGGGCTAAATCTGTGTCTCTCGACCCGTTGTTAATCATCTATTCTCTTTCTATAAATGAATTTGGAATGTGGAGCAAATCATACTAAAAGATTTCTCCTCCTTGCTGAATACTTCAGGAGCTTTAAGGAATTCAGCTCAGGAGCAATGCTTCATTCAGGGCTGTTGATTAGTTCCACCGTGGAGTGCACTAGACAAGACAATAAGTGGACGACAGACACAGTGATTCATAGATTACTCTGCTGAGAGTTGCAGGTGTTTTGGGATCGAATGAAAGGAAAGGAGGCTGCGTCGGTTCTCAAACTGCCTTCCTGTTAAAGGATTAGCAGGGGTAACGCGGAGTTATTAAAATCTCTCTCATAAATAGAAAAGTTGGAGTTTTTCCTCAAAACTGTTTTTCTCCCCTCCACCCCTTCCCTAGTAGAAACAGCAAGTGTTTCAAGTTTAGAGTTAGCAGCGGTGTCAAACCGAAAGCAAAGAAGGGGGCCAGATCCTCACCTGGTGTAAACAGGAAGAGTTTCCGGAAAACTTTGTGCAGAAGTCCAAAAAAAATTGATTTAACCAAATCCCTGAAACTTTTCTCACTTCCCAGAGATGGCTGGGTATCATAAAACACGTACAATTACAAGTATATGACTTGAAGACCCTTTTCCTTTATCGCTGTGAAGTATAAATACCACAGGATAAAAGGTTTTTAGTGAAGCTGGAGAAAAGGACTGAGTATTATGCACCTCGAGTGCAGCCAGGAGGGAACAACTACAATTTAACCACATGCCCAGCTTAGATAAAGCAGGGAGCCGACGCTGCTGCAAGCACTCATCCACCCACCCCTCTGGCAGGCATGGCCAGGGAAAGCAAGTGCCACTTTTCCCAAGCTAAAGCGAACCCCACTGTTTCCCCACCGCCTTCCACAGGATCCAACACTGGCACTGCCCCTCCACACGCTCTGCCCAGCCTCGCAGGACCCTGTGCTTACAAACACAGCCCTCAAGGATCAAGTCGTCAATGTACGTTTGAATTCGATGCTTCAAATGGGTATGCAAATCCCACATTTCATGCATCGTGGGGTGTTTTATGCTTTGGCAAGGAATGAAAGTCACCTAAGCAGCAATTGCCATAATGGGGTGATGAGCACAATAGAAAGATGTTTATGGGGCTAAACATATTTGTGACATGTCTGGTTTGACACAGTTTGGGTACAGCAAGACAAGCAGTTCACATGTCACAAACATGTTTTCAGCTGTACCTACCATGTACACATCCAAAAGAGCAGCACTGTACTCTGCTGTTCTACAGATGCTGCCTAAAATAGGAATTAGGAAGTGTTATTAATGAAAAAGCAATTTGTATGTGCTGTGTGTAAGTAAGGTATTGCATTCCTCTGGGATTTTGACTTGAGAAAATTCCAAGCATGTAAAGAAAAAAAGAATCTCAGTGAATTTTTGTTAAATCTCCAAAGATACACTAAACAGAGCAGATGACAAGCAATCGCACGTGGCTCAGTGATCCTATCTGCTTTTTCACTTTTTGAACCATATACAAAACAAATTTCTTTTTATCTTTGCTGCTAGGAGATTGTTCAGCTTTACATCAATTTTCCAGTTCAAAGCTGTGCTGTATGGCACCATTCACTTCAACGGCCACATTTTTTAAAGTGCATTTTATCAAATATCCTTTACTTGAAAGTAAAACTTTCCTCTGCTGCTTTTCTTGCAAGTCTTTCTGACCTGCAACCAAGAAAGCAGATTCGGGCTAAGAGCCTCTCCCAGCCATCACACCCCTCTCTGCAGAGGCCAGTGGCAGCTCCTCGCTGCTGCCTGTGCCCCCCTTCCCACTCTGGGTTTCCCCAGGGCTGGGCTCTGGGCACCTGGTGAGGAATCCTCACCTTGCATCTCTTGCAGCCCAGTTTGCAACATCTGCCAAGTGATGGAGGGTGAATTAAACCAGGGAAATCTGGAAGAAAACCAAACTCTGAAGGAGGTGCTCCAGCTCTAGCCAAGGCCAAGCACAGCACAGTTGCTCCCTGGTCAACCCTCTACCAGGGCTGTGGGGCAGCTTCTGTGTGGGAGATGGGAAGAATGAGGACATTCATTTAGCAGCTGGCCTCAGCTTTTTCACTCTAGCCCGAAGAGAAAATTCACGCCTGCAAACAGCAGCCAGGGAGAGGCAGGTGGGAAGGTTTCAGCCACACCATCCACATCAAGGACAAGCTCCTGGCTGGGAGAGGGCAGCACTTGGGACGCCTGCCTGCTGCGTCAGCCAAGGAACAGGACAAGAGGAGACAGCCAGGGGATGTCCCTGTGTGTTTCACCCAAAGTCCAACATAAGTGTTTCAGTGGAGGGTCAAATAAATTTGGAAAATAATCCATAAAGCATTTTGCTGTCTTTTGGGACAGAAGGCTCTGCACTGTGCATAGCAGGATGAGCCAATATTGCTGGAAATAAAAGTACTAAAAATATTTAAAGGTACAAGACCATTCAGTGCTGAAGTTGCTCCAGGCTGACACAGGACATGAATGATTTGCTAAACAGAGGATCTATGCACATCCCAAACGTGCCAGGCAGGAGAGCATCACAAGGCTGACACCTGGTCCTGGCTGGGCATGGTGTAGAAAAACCAGCCCCTCACAGCACCTTGTCAGACCCCAGCTTCCTCACCTGCCAGCCCCTGGAACACACTTGTTTGTGTTTGTCGTGTCACATTAAATTGAAATCTTTCATTGCCTGGCTAGAAAAATAGAAAACAATATTTCAAGGTGTTCTACTGTTCCAAACATAATCTTTAGCTAATTAATAATTAACCAACTATTTATTGGTCAGCTGATACTGCTCCAGATATGAAGTTCTAAACAATGCACCAGTGATATCTCATACACCATACTTCTCTAAATTAAGTACAGGTGAAAGGATGTTTCAGCTAACACTATTAATCCAGAGGACCTTTGGTGTAGGAGCAGTAGGAACATGATGCAGCTTTGCATCCCAACCTGCCCCCACAGGCTTCTCCTCCTCCTTTCTGCCATCCCCAGCTGATGGCACAGCAAACCTTGTCAAAGAGCCACCTGTCACATCTCAGAAAAAGCCACACATCAGCACTGCTCCGACTTCAGTGACCCTTTCCCTCTGTATTTGGCCCACACCTCTGTGTGGGATTGGGCATCCTTTCTCCCAGGTACTCTCCAGCCTGCCAGCCCCTAAATTTCCAGCGTGCCTGCAGCCCCCTTGTGGAATGAGGTTTCAAGAACTACGATGAAAAGAAGCATTGTTTTAATTTAAGAGTGTGGAAGAGTTATTTTTAGCTGCTGTGGGGCTGATCCTGCAGGTGCTGCAGGCTCCCGGGGCAGCAGCAGCTCCCAGGACCTCTCAGGATGCTCTGAAGCCACTGGTGACCCGAGCAAGGAGTTCACTCCACGTCATATTTAAACACCAGCAGAATGTTTGGCTTATTTCTCTATGATCCCTCAGCATGGGCTTCTGGTTGGGTTTTGGTTTTTTTGTTTGAGTTTAGCCCAGAACTGGGGATTTTGCTTCGCTGTGTTATTTCTAGCCCTTCAGTCCACTTCTCCACTTGCTGCAGGACCAGAGGCACTTCCCATCCCAGGCCACTGCTGCTGCAGCCTGTCCCAGCACCGTTCCCTCTGTCAGTACTTCCCCACTTGTGCCTGATAAAATAAATTGTGAGAGATATTGAGTCGCTTTTAATTTCACTGCCACTGAAAATATCTCTGCACTCCTCAGGATGTCACACCCGTCAAAATCCTGAGTGGGATCCAGGACCCAGCAAGTGGTCCAGGGGCAGAGACATGGGTTCATGAGGCACTTGGAGAGAGAAGCAGAATTAACATGTATTTTTTTCCCAGCACACATCTTGCAGAACATATCAAGGAGAATGTGGGGGGGAAAAAAACATGTTACCTTCTTTCTAATAAACTAAAACTTTTTTACTTTCATGATGTACACATGGCCATTAATTTCCATGTCATATTATGATTTTTGGCTGAGCCAACAGCATGTACATATGGATGCAAGCAAGCAAAACAAATGCATTTTGTATTCAAATTTATACAACTCCATACATTTTTATGCTGTTTATTTGAAAATTAATTTTGGCTTAGGCCTTAGAGACAGCAAATGTTGTCAAGATTTGAGGGCTACCTGAAAAGCCTTGGGGACAGCATTACCCTTATGCATAAGAAACAGCAAAATAAAATAAAAATAAATGAATTTCCAAATACGTCATGGCTAATCCCTTGAGCTGACCTACAAATGAATTATAGAGGGTTTGCTACAGGACTGAGTAGATCTTGTGATTTCTCCAAGAGATTTATCTTATTTTCCAACTTATTTTCATATCTTATTTCCTTTTCTTTTAGAATTAGACTGTAAATAAAAGAGCTAAGACCGAATGAAGCTCCCTTTCACCGCACTCATATTGGATTGATAAATTAAAACGGTGAGATGAGTTTTGTATGACCCATCCTCGAGGATTTGGGAAATTTAGCCGATGCAAAACAAGGCATTAATTTGGAGAGGCCTAGCTACTTACAATGCTTAGTATTCTGACAATGATGAATGGCATCATTCCAAGCAAATGGTAATTTCACTTTTTGTGACAGTACTTTAGAGCAAAACCGACTTTCTTCACACAAAGAATTTGCAATCCTATTGAACAGAGGCTGTACCTGAATATCAGAAATCCTTCATTGTTTAAGTATCATCTGATATTCTTGATTGGCTCCAGACTGAAGGTTGCAGTTGAATTAGGGAGAACGGAGGTTAAGTCCTAACCTTGAAAGATTTAGCAGCCATTGAAACACTGCCTTTGGGCACTTATTGGCCTGTATTTATCAAAAAACTTTTCAATTCAATGAGGGGAGGGAGAAAACACAAAACTTGTCACATTCATCAAGTGAAGCCACTGGAAAGACATCTACAGAAGAACACCCAAAAAGCATAATCTTTCAGAAGAGCTGATAGAAATGGTAATTGGATGGGATGAGGAATAATACTTCTAAAGCAGGGGTATAGAGAATATAGCTAAAAAAAAAAAAAATCAAGGTCAGAATAAGAGAATGTATCCTTTTCAACTTAATAAAACTTACATTTGTCTTTTGTATTGTGGAAAATATTCCAGGTACCATCTCTAATTTATTTCTGCACAAACACTTCTGAGTGAAAACAGGATTACAGACAAACTGGAAGCATGTTTTCTTTTAGCATACGTGCAGCAAACATAAAAGCATTGTTAGCAGATACAATTAGGAAAAAAAAAATCAACACAAAACAAACTCCAGGACTTCCCTATTATTTAGAAATGTGGCTCAACCTTCAGAAACACAGAGAGCATCTTTAAAAAAAGCATCTCCCTAAGGCACTCGAGAGCCACCTTCTATGATTGGCAAAGAGCACTGACATTGTCTCCCAAACAGGGAACAGAAATGATGAATCATAAAAACTTGATTGCACTTCTTCCTGCCTCCTCACTAAGAGGCTAATCAGAGACCGCAAAGCAAGTGTCATGTGTAAACGGATGAGTTGTACAGGGATGCTATATTGTCCCAGTTTTATCTTGCACAAACACCTCTGGCCTGAACTTTGAAGGCTTTTGGCACATTCCTCAGGTTTTGTATCAGGGGTCCTACCCAGCTGGTGAAGGAGGGGAAATACTGAAGTGCTGTGTCGCTCTGCTCGCCGGAGCTGCACGGATGCAGGTGTCTCCTTACTGACGAAGACATCAGCTAAGGGGAAAAAAATCTGCAAAAGGTCAGTATCTGCAGACACGAAGCCTCCAGCCAGCTCCCTAAACAGTTAACAGAAGCAGCACCTACTACCAAAACATCCCCATAAATAACTCCTGTAATGAAAGTAGAGATGAAAGCATTTGTTAATTTTCCATAGTCCAGGGAATTTGGCTATCGATGCCTATTAATCCAGGAAATATAGCATTATATTTGTCAAGAGCTTCTCAGGATGTAGGGCTGGAGGAATAACCTATTATTTGTGCTGACAACACTTTCTTCAGCAGATCAGGTACCGTATTTTAGGGTTACGGCACATTTAGTGATAGCACTGATGAATCTGCTCAGGGCACTGCTGCTCATCAGTGAGGCTTTCCTGTTCTGAGGTACCTGAAAAACCACCTTTGCCAACCAGAACTGCAGGTTGTCCCCATCAAAAGTATTCATTTCAACACATGACAGGGACAGGTCAATGAAGACACACTGACCGGATGAAAACGGCAATGAAGGACAAAAATACATAGCAGCAGCCTGAAAATCTGATTTGGGGTGAAACCTACCATCTGTTCTTCAACACCTTGACATCAAGAAAGCAGTTATGTGGATGCCCTGGTGGGCCTAGGCATCTGTGAACATATGGTATGCTTTAACATTAACTGCAAATTTCCTCACTTTTATTGTTTTCTGTCACAAGCATCATGTTTTCTTTAGTGTGGATTTGTTGCATGAATGTATTTATTACACATTCCATGTTTTTCCCAGCCACTACCCACTTCTCCTGGGCTTTCATGGTCTCCACGTTTGTCCAGGCCATGCCACCACAGAAACCCATCCTGGAGATGCCAACTGCCCTGCAGGACCTCGGGCACCCATTGCAGTGCTAGAAACACTGTGTCCCACGACATAGGCCTGCAGTCCAAGCTTGGTGTTTTCCTCCATGCTGCTCTAAAACCTCTTTAAATCACCATGCAACAGGTGCTGCATTTCTCCTCCTCAGCACCAAACCTCCCCGAGTTGGCCACCACCCTGTCAATGGCCAATTTCCTCAAGTACTTTCATAAAGTTTTCCTTTTCCTGTCCAAGCCAGGCTGGACATGTCTTTGGCCATATTCAGCTCTGGCACAAGCAGACCTTGCATTGCCTGCTCTGTGTGCACCATGCTGGGTCTTCCTTGTCCCACCACCATAACCCCAGGAAGAAAACCAGCAGCTCGAGGGAGGAGTCAAATATACTTCTGGGTAACTCAGCCTCACAATTCCCTCATGGTCACAGCTAAAGTAAACCCACATCCACCTCAGTGTCTCTAAAAGAGCCAAGGGAGGACTTTTCAGGACACGGCCCATAACTGCTGAGACACAAACTGAATGGCTGCAGCCCTTGCGATGGTGGTGAGACTGGAAAGGTCACACTATTGGTGATAAAAGAAAGAGTTATTTACAAGATCAGTGCTTTTAGGTGAAATCTGACTGCAAATATCTAGAAAATTAAATATACATTAGCCATAAAAAGAAGAACCAGCCTCTTACATCCACAACAAATTCCTGTATCACCTGCAGTTACTCAAAGGCAGATCTTACACCCCACCTCAGCAATCCTCAGAGCTGCCCTTTGACATCAGTGTAAATTTGGACCGAGCAGAAGTTGGGTAAACACCCCAGGATTTGCGCTCTAATGCTGAGCAGCCAATCTTAATTTAGAGTACACATTTCCCAACACACATTAAAAGTGCAAGGTAAGTCCTTACTGCAGCAGGCTCCAGGAAAGCAAACAGGTCATTACTGGAGGCAATGGTGGGGTGTGGGATTTTCCAGAAAAAGGCTGTTTTGTGGGAAATCACCAAATTAACCGCTACCCCACATAAAAGGGATATCTTCTACAATGATTTCAACATCTTCTATGGATTTATTTATCCACCTGATGCCACCTGTTTCACTGCCAGTTCCCCCAGTTGCATACCGAGGCATCGCTGGGGGGGGCAAACCAGAGAAATTCCTGGGGACCATCTGCTTATTCATAACCCCCAACCCCATATTTCCATCTCAGCATCATATCCGCCCTTATCACAGGGCATTGTGCACTAACGACCATTATTTAATTAACAGATGAAGAAGCCCTGAAAGCCACGCCGGCAGATTTTGAACTTGATCTTCTCTCATTTGCTGTCATGCAAGACCAGATAAATGACAAGTATTTCGAGAGTCTGCAAAGGCCCTTTAGAACAGCTGCACAGGCTTCACCCCTTCTTTGCAGCAGGTTTCTCACTTAAGAAAAAAACACGCTTCATTACATCGCCTCTTACTTGAGCTGCAAGGGTCTATTCAAGGAAGATAAGCCTCTTAGAAATGAAGTAGCGTTGAATTTAGGTTTTGAGTGACAGGAGGAAGGTTTATCCATTCAGCAGACAATACTGCTTTCTCTGCATTAATCTAGGAGGCGGACAATGATCTGTTTTTTAGGCAGCATCTCATCTCTTTTCCCACAGCAGAAGGTGATTAGAGTTCGGAAGCAGGGACTGTGAAAGAAAGGCGAGTGCTATCTCCCCAGCCCTCCTGTTTCCTGAGCGGGCAGGAGGGAAGTTCTCGGCCAAGTGCATCAATCACGGGGCTGGCGCTCAGGATGTGCTGCTTGGGCAGGGGGTGCCCGGGGGCTGGCAGGTGAGGGCATGGGCACCTCAGCCCTGGTATCCTTGCAGATAAAGATGTGGGCTCGGCCGAGGGAGTCTCATAACCCTGCACATGTTGTACTTGGGACAGGGGCAAGTAATTCCCCAGTATGAGCCCAGGGTGAGTAACAAATGTCAGAAAACACTTCTTGCTAAGTGTGTCCACCCAAGGGGCTGTTATCAGGGACGAGTGTCGGCATTTCTCAGCTCACCCCTCACAGCAGCACTCTGCTCGCCAGCAGCTCCATCCAGGCGATCTCCCAACACCCACAAAGAAGGCAGTGCTGGTCCTGCCTCGCAGAGAGGGAAACCAAGTAACCGAGAAGCAGATTTGTCTGAGAGCACAGAGGCAGAATGGAAGTTGAACCCAGAAATTTTGGCTCTTCCCTTCCTCCCAGGACCTCCAGCAGGTTACACACAACCAAAGGGGCAGGGAGCCGACCTGGGGAGTCCACTCACCCCATGCACACTCCCATAACAATGATCAAAAACAGCTAAAACTTTTTCCTGTCTCCCATCACCTCCATTTTACACGTTCAAGGAGCAGCCTGCGATTTCAGTCAGTTCTCCAGCAGGAGAAGCAAGCTACCAGGAGCCACGCAGGAGTAGCGTGGCCACAACTTGCTCAACAGCACTGGCATTTCTCTGCTTTCCTGAGATCTGTGCCCCCAGCTGTCAGGCTGGAGGGGTTTTAAGCACTTCAGCCTTTCAAACCCACATGCATAGGCATGAACAGGCAAGGTAGCAAGAGAGGCAAATATACTGAAACATGAATAAATACACCACACAAACACCCTGCACAGGACAAGACACCGAGCTTTCCGAGCAGAATTATTCAAACTACCCACACGTCCATCTTCCTACATGCAAAATATCCTGCAACTTCCACCATTTTCTTTAGGTGATCACTACGGTGCCCAAATCTTCACAAAGTATTGTTACAAATCTTGATTAACCCACAGAAATCAGGTTTCTTGTCCCCAGTAGACAAGGAACACAGCAGAGGTTATGCCTGTAACCAAAGGCTGTTGCAACCCTCCAGGGAACATCAGGACCAAAAAAGTCAAGACCAAGGCACATCAGAGACCCCGGCCCCAGCTGCCTGGGGACCTGTTTGGAACACAGCGAGCAAACCCGAATCTACGTGAGCCGAGTAGTTAAAAAATTTAAAAAAAATATATAATAATTTTAAAAACCTTCCTAAAAGAATTCCTGCCTTTTTACATAATACCCAGTGGACACTACTTTTAAATAAGCAAATCCTCTGTAAAACAAACAACTTTTTTCTCTACCAGGAGGACTTTGTTGTGTCCCAGAGCGAAGCAGCTAAAGGGAATCCCTTTTCATTGCCAGGACACTCTGAATAACTTCTAAGGGGCAACACAGCAACCCTCGCTCCTGTTAACGACAGCCCACAGATCAAAACGCAGCGTGTTGCAGAAACAGGGTGAACCTTCCACAAATAAGGAGCATATTGACACATTTTCTCTTCGCCCCTTTGTGCTAAGCCTGTGTAACTGTGCTTCGGTGAATGGCTTTTTGTTATTCTTATCTCCGCGCCTCAAAATTCCTCAAAACACATCTGTCACGGCACAGCTTGAGAGCCAGCCCCGAACAACTCTGGTGTCACAGCTCTCCTATCTCCCCTCCAACCTCCCAGGTGGGAAGAAGTTTGCACAGACATTTCTTTCGCTCATCGGAGCATGGCTGGCGTGCCGAGTCAGCCCACGTCCTCATCGTTCCTTTTTCTTTTCCTCCTTTATATATATATATATTTTATTTTTTTTAAGGGGACTTAATTGCTTCATTTCAGATGTTATGTTTAACCTCAGGAAATGGTACTATAGACATGGCAAACAACTTTCTGGTTGTTTCCAATCAGTACCATATTATAAAGTACAGCCAGTTAAGAATCCTATTCATTTTCTTGCCCTGTCATCTTGATCTTATTTGAATGTCTGGGGAGCAGGAGGTGCTCGCCCGGCCCCGCGTTTCAGAAGTGGGGGCAGGAGCGTCTGTGCAATGTGTTAGAGACACTGAAAGTTTTCATTTTGACTCCTTAATGAGAGCGACCTTTGCCACGGGCTGATGAGTTCCATACCTGTCCTGGTGTGTTTTCTGAAAACATTTGACACTGCTCACAGGTTTGACGGGGATATGACTAATGAAGTCTCGGTATAAAAATAATGGGCTGCAATTGCAAGTCATTTGTGTGAAACCAAACTCCTTAAAAACTTGTCTCTGCTCACTTTCTGTTTTCTAAATGAGTCAATAATACGAATCAGATGGCTTGAAGGAATAGACCCCCAAATATTTCCTCTCTCCCTCCTATAAATTAGCTGCCATTTTGTGCAATTTTTGTTGCCTCCAGGCACGGTTTAAATTGGACTGTAGTTACTAAATTGCTGGAGCTATTGCAAAATGTGTAGGCTAATACATAATACCTTGTTTTTGTTAAACGTATAGTAACAGCTCTTCTTGTGAGGTCAAGAGGCCCAGGCTGCTACTACTTACAATGCATAACAATTTTATGTAAAGTAACTGGGAGGCAGGCAGGAATGGGTATTTCTTCTGCAAGTTTTAAATAATCAAAAAAATTTATGTATTGTTTTCACCTTTCTTTTTTTTTCGTTGTTTTTTGTTTTGTTTCTTTTTTGATCTGCTGCAAGGGCAGAGGAATGCCTGTTGCAACACTCAGTCCCTGTTGTGGGACTCAGCTGTGGGCCAGGGGGATGCAGCATCAGGAGCCTCCCAACCACATTAAAGACAACCATTTTGGAGGTACATCACCATGGCTCACCCTTCACCAAAGTTTAAATTCTCCTTTGAATTTAATAGATGCACTGTGACTCTAGCCCCCTGGATAGTTAGAATATACAAAACACTGCAATGACCATAACAAAAATACCCTGGAATCTCACAAATTGTGCTACATTCACAGCACAACTGGATGTGCCATTGACTTCCAATTTTAGTATCAGTGCTGATAATTCGTGTTTTTCTTTAAGCCTCAGATCATGGAGTCGTGTGGACACATGACGATCTTAACTCCCTACTAGAAGCAGCACCTTGCAACATGACAGAACAACACCTGAAGTTCTCACCCAAGCTACCTTGGGAATTCAAAACCTTGAAGAAAAACAAAAAATTACTTGTGTGCTTTAACTTCCACACTTCAGAGGCACCTGATTCGTGATTTTTGATTGTCAGCAACAGGAAAACCTGTTATAGTGGCTACGAAAACTTCAGTCATAACCTATTTCAACTGTTTTTAATCCAGCCTGACCGTTCTTTGATGACAACAGGTCCATACAGGTCCATACTCCCACATAAATTATTTTAAATGCTCCCTTCAAAAAAACCCCAGTGTCCTCCCTTCTAATAATGGGAAAATAAATATGCAATGGAGGCATAGTC
This sequence comes from Aegotheles bennettii, assembly GCA_013398125.1. Taxonomy (NCBI): domain Eukaryota; kingdom Metazoa; phylum Chordata; class Aves; order Caprimulgiformes; family Aegothelidae; genus Aegotheles; species Aegotheles bennettii. Next base: position 239,389 of record VZRW01009238.1, read on the forward strand.
ACATGCTTTAGTGGAAAAGGGTTCATATTGTATGGTTTTAGAACCCACGTGGACTCGAAGGGGCCACCGCTGCAGGGACTGCCAGCCATCGCCGGCTGTTTCGTTTGATGTTGAAACACACAATCAAGTTATTTTATATAAAATACTATTTTAGCCACATTTGGATAGGCAATTGAAAGGCAAAGGTCAACATTTTTCCTGCAGTTCAGGATATATATATACAGCACACAAGTACAAACACACATTGTGCTCACGTACGTGCGTACATGCGTGCGTGTTATGAACGTGTGGAAGAAATAATTTGCACGGGTTACAGACATTTCCCATTACAACCTGTGAGTGGTCTCATTATACCAAAGCTCATTTGCACTCAAAACCTGCAAAGTTAGGAACACATGTAAACTTTTGCAGGATCAGGGCTTAAGTACACACTCAACCCGAGACATCAGGTTTGGACACGCTGTTCTTCAGCCCTAGAACAAATGGGAAGCTCCGGACAACTAAATATAACCAGTATACAAGAGATTTTGTTTTGTTTTGTTTAGCAGCTCCCCTGTGACCCAACAGAAGTTACGAAATCAGATGAATGTGATAGAGGGTTCATTCCCTGCTTATTGATGTTGCCTCACCCTTGGGCACGTTTGCAAAATTTCCTTCTACATAATAAGAAATGGGACGTCACTGCTGCGGTCAGCCGGGCTGTGGGCTGGCACCAGTCAAACACACAGGCTGTTCACTGTTAACCACCTGCTGCTTCTTCAGGACAAAAGCATTCCTGGGCTCAGATAAAGGTGATATTCTTCTACGCTGAATCTCAGCAAGGATGGTACAAGGGTTTGTTGGTGGTGTTGCCCAGAGATAAGGCAGTCTCTTTATGGGAAGTTTGCTCATAACACAGACCCGCGGTGTTAAGTGGACTCACAGCTACCCTTGGAAGAGCCACACATCCCATTTCACCATCTTTCTTCCAGCTTAAACACATCTACAAGTCACTGACATTGACTTGTGTCCAGCCCAAAGCAGTTCCCATTGAAGGGACACACAAGAAATCCTCCCACACGCAGCTCAGCAGTAGGAGACCAGAAGCCACAGAGCCAACTTTGTGCTGTCTTTGTTCAAGGATTCACTCATAAATCCCCATCAGCCAGAGCTGCTTTGTTCCTGTCTCCTGCATGGACGCAGCCCAGCCCTGAAACCAGAGGATTCCAGCACCCAAGTGCTCCAGGGCCTCGCGCCTGCTTCCAATCAGCACCCACTTCACTTCCAGGTTGTAATGGGACCTGGCAGGTGGAGATTGCTCCTCAGCATCACACAAAATGAACAATAACCACAAACTCTGGAGTTCATATCTCTGCAGCTGCCAACTTGTGTGGTCAGAGAGCATCTCTCCTAGCTTTAAGGAAGACAATTCTCAGCAAGTGATCACCCAGCCTCTTGCTGCAGTCCACGGAGGAAAACAAGTTGGAGATCTCATCCCAGATGGATGGGCTCACTATGGTCTTCTCACCATCACCCACCAAGGGGGCTTTGAGTGCTACATCAAGATGGATATCAAACATTCAGACAGCTCAAGCTAGCCAAGATGAATCTCACCTTGTGTGGCAACCTACAGGGAAGTTCTCTTATCCTTGCCTATTTCAACATCCCTCAAATTTTCCTTTAAAATACATGGTATCAGCTATGGCAAAGAGAGGGTCCTTGGCCAAATTGTCCAAGCTCGCTGTGGGATTTTCTACTTCCTGAACTCTGGCTTTGTTTTTGCTGGCTCAAGCTCTCTTATAGGTAACTCTGCACATATTTTCACCCTTCCTGTGAACCGCAGTGCACATTGTAGCTAAACCTAATTTGCAGTTTGGGTACAAACGGGCAATTACCCATCCACTCCTTCCAACATTCGTGCCAGCAGTTTAAAGTGGGTAGAGAATTACTAGGTTAAAATTGCACCTTACACCTCGACACCAGCTCTGAAAAGGCTGGTCCTGGGACATTGCACATTACATAAATATATGCACAGCCAGGAAGAAAATGGTGCAAGCCAGCCAGGATTCTTTTTAATATATCTCCTTAATTCAAGGGGCCCATTATATTTAGTGCTCGGGACGGGAAAAGGAAGACTTGTACCCACTTGGGGGGGTGGGTTATGGTTTAGCCACCAACTTTCCTTTTTGCTCACACAAGGGCTAATTCATAGGTTAAGTGGAGGATTATAGATGATAGAAATGCAGCAGCCCTTTTCCTTTCCTCCCCATGCTTTTCATGTAAAGAGAAAGAAGGCTTCTCTCATCCCTTCTGCAAAAGTGTCGACACATTTCCATAGCTCTGTGAGAGGACCTGCCATTTCTGTCACTCCTCTACCCCTTGTCCCTTTGTCCCCACAGCATCTTATTTCAGCTTGGAGAAGAATAATTCACGGCTTCAGAAGATAAGACCAGATTTCCTAGGAAATACCTCTGTCAGAAAAGCCTGGATTGTAACCATGCCTGGGATAACGTGAGCCCAGTTCTCTTTTTCATCGATTTGTGAGAGTTTTGCCACTCACTTTAAGAGAGGCAAAATCAGCCTTTTGCAAGATGTCTCTGTCAAAGCAGCATCTCGCTTAGCACAACAGCACCCACAAAGTCACCAGGCACCTCTGAGCGTGTTTTGTCAGTGGGAACAAGCCGACAGCATGGAAATTCAAGCAGTGGTCAAACACCAGCCTGCCTCCTGGTACCCAGCTGTACTGCCCTGTCAGAGTAACTGTTTGTCTTTGCCTGGCAAAACTATAATTAAACACCAAGTAAATGCTTTGAGGAATTAAACAAATTGTTACAAATTAAGGGCCTAAAGGCTGCAAAGACTCACGCCGAAAACAACATGTGCATGAACAGACAGACCCATTGGGCTGCTGATGACCCAAAGTCACCAAATGGATCAAAATTGCAACCAATGGGTTTGCTGTAAAGAAACACCTCTGTGGCCTTTTGTTGCCCTGAAAACACAGCAAAAGCCACAGGCAGATCCCTTATGCATACATTGCATCCCAGGGACAGCATGTATGTGCTGCAGCTTGCTGTATTTTTCATAGTAAGTGATCATATGCTGTTAGACTCAACAGTAAATAAAGCTCCAATATAAAACTCGAGTAACTTTTTTGCTGGCATGAAAATTAAGGCTTCCCCCAGCCTTCCAGTAACTCAAACACTTTCTTTTGATAGTGTCCCTTCTGTTTCTTTCAATCTTGTTTGTTTTAAAGAAATACTTGGAATTTTAGCACAGGATCTGCAAGTTGCCTTTTTTTCTCTTGACTCCTCCCTGTTAAAACCTTGACTCCTTTTTGAGTGCACAACAGAGACATTTGCTGAGTTCCCAAAGGGAAAGAGGAAACAGAGAAAAAAGTGAATTTGAAAAATGTATTTTTTGTGGGGGATAAACACACATTCCACACTTGTTCTGGGTAAGATAGATGAGAATCCTACATAAAAGAAGCTTTTTGGGTTTTGAAGAGTGAAGTAGGGAACCAAAAAATGTCTTTTCATGAAATAAAAAAAATTAGTTTAGGATCATCTATACATGTTTTTTCATGTATTTTCTATGGAAACGTGGCCAGAGCTCACAGTTTCCACCTTAGGTACATTTTCCCTAGTTAATTAAACCCTCTTTCCCCACATGACAAATGGGTCCTTCTCAGGAAAGGGCACGATGGCAGGCCCGGGTGAAGTCAAAGAGGGCATTCTTAGCGATTGGACATGAAATACGGGCTTTGAAAACATTGGGATTTTGAACGTAAAGAGGGAATAACTTACTGCATCCTCAGGGTAAAGATAATTTATGCATCCTTTGCCTAAGTGAGTTTTCTCTATCTGTTTATTTTGGGTTTAAAAAGTCTATTTATCTGGTTGGGTGTACGTTTCTAATATACTTCCCACGGCCCTCCTCTTCTGTATAGTGCTCACGTTTCCCAAGCCAAATTCATTAGAAATATTGCCTCGATGATATGTGAGCTTTCAAACACAGAAGCTTGTGGAAAAAGCACGGGCACTGATGGGCTGATCTTGGAGCTGGTGCCTCTGACCAACCCCAAAAGTACCACTGCAAACTGCCAATGTGCAGGATACAAAAATCATGAACTATGAGAGGGGGGAACCGAAAAATCATGAGATATTTTATATTTAATGAGATGGTGCTCCAGACCATGGTTTCAAGCACTGCTTTGCCACAAGCAGTGTTGGAAACTTACTGTATTTCAAATGAAGATTGGGGTTGTCCCAGCTGCTTTGCCTATAAATGTTTGGGTAGGGAGATGTCACCACCTGAAACTCACAGCCTGCAGTAAAATCTGGGAGGTTTCTTCCTTTTGTCACAGGCACACTGAACATCAGGGAAACAATGAAAATTGAGCTGAGGAACTGGGGCAAAACACAGGGCAGAAATACAGAGGGACTGAATGTATTCAAAAGGGATCAAATATATTCAACTCCTTTTGCATCCTAGAGATCAAGGGCCACTTATTTCCTTAGCAGTGCTATTTCTCCTTAGTTCACCCTTTCATTTTGTATCAGGAATTAAACTGTGCATTTAAAATTGAGAACGTTTTTGAAAATAAGGGACTGTGCATGGCTCTGACTCTTCCTCCAGTTCTCTAGAGATAAAGGTGCAGAGAGAATAGAGATTAGCAGTGATCAGAGCTGAGGCTCATTATTCACCCGAGGTTTAATGAAAAATACACATATATATAAATCCAAGTTTGTTGTACAGCACTTGAGAAAACAGAATAGAAGCTTACACCATGGAAATCCAGAGGATTCTGGCCCAATCCCAGTTTCTGTACTTATCTGAAGGTTTCCAGGATGTGGCCAGCAGTGCACCCCACCATCTGCCACACGCACACTGCCCCACCACACTACAGGGCCTGTCCAAGAACTCCCTGCACCTTTCTTCTGCTGGTCAGTTAAGTTTTCCCGGAGGAAACACTACCCTGCTTGCTCCTTGCTCCAGCCTGTCCCCCACCAGCCTTGCTTGCACCTGCCCCTGCAGTGATGAGGGCTCCTTGGAGCTGCTCCACCACTCTCACAAGCTACCGAGGGAGATGCTAATTGCTTTGTTCTGGTGATTACTGGTTACCGAGTATTAGGAATAGGAAAAAAAATACCCTAAAGCCAGGCCTAAAACCAGCAATAAGCCCAACATATATACACAGCTTTTTCTGCCATACCTGAGAGACTGTAAAACACACCAGTGAAATCAGGCCCCCTTTCCACAGCCTTTACTCACACGGCAACAGGACTACTTGCCTGAGTTGGTAACGACTTACACAGCCAAAGAGCTACAGGATCGGGCCTTTAATTGCTTAAAAATACACTACCCACCAATAGTTACCTAATTTAGCAGAATATATTACCTCTCTGCTTCATAAATCTTAATTAAAGCTGTTAGTTTTCCTATTATACGATCAAGAAATGCCCCATTAAAGTTAAGCAGTTTCTCCAAGTAATTATATACATTATGTGGTGTGAGTGTAAAGATGCATATAGCATTCCACTTCCAATTATTTTGCATACCCTGAAAAGCATTATCTATTAAATAAAAAACTTGCAGAATTTCATTAATGCACGATTTTTTTAATCTCCCAAAAGTCAAAGCTGTCCCACAGGAACACATATACTCAGTGCTTGTTCCTTATAATACAATTTAATGCTCACAAACACAACTAAAGTATTTAAGCATTTACAGAGGTTGTCATAAGTGCTTTTCTTATTTCTGATCAAATTCAAGTCTACACTTAATACAGTTAACTGTAGTTATTTAATTTCAAAACTCAAGAATCCAAGCTCAAAAATTTATAACAATATAAATTTAGTTACATTGGTATAGGATATGTATGCTACTGGGAAACCATTTTTCAGTGAGAAATGTGGAACTGCAAGATCTAAAAAGAGTTATTTTTTAAAGTAAGCATTATTTCAAATAAACTTTGTCAGATTTCAAATAATATTTTCTTATTCATCTGCAAAATGATGTCATAATTTTCAGTGGTATATTTCAATTCAGTGCTAAATGCTACCAAAACCTAAATATATTTTAATTATGCTTTCGCTTTTGATGAGGATTTCATGTAAATACAGAACAAATATTAAACTGAGACATTGCAAATATCTTAAATACATTATTAACCAAAACTGTTCATTTCCTAGCAACTGGTTTGAGAGAACGAAATTTGGAAAATTATTCTTAGTTCCCCTAAGACTGAATTTATTGCCTGACCACATTAACAATTAAAAGGTATACACAAAACATTAGATGTTAAAATATAATGGAAAGAGATGAACATCTGTTCATACAAGGCAACGAACCAACTCCTGCCCTTAAAGGTAACCTAATCAGGCTTGCAAGAATGCAATATTTTACTTCTAAGCAAAATATTATTCTCCCAAAACTGTGGAGAGTCAGACACATAAAAAAGGAGGAAAAAGAAAAGCACAGAGTGACAGCCCCGGCTGATGCTGATAATCTTTGATCCAATACAGTTTCATATCATCCCTCAGCGCTGATAGTACATTATTAATTGAAACATTGGGGCTGAACTATGTCCCCTTCTGTAGTAATCATAGTGTAATTATATTCCATAGGCAGAAATACTATTTGCACCTCTGCCCCTGAAAAAGTAATCTACAAACTGGCTTAAAAATGTGTGAAACCGAATAGCACAGCACCACTCTCTTAATGGTATTGGTACTTGGGGTCCATAAATCATGATACATATTCTGAGGGAACAGATAAATGAAAATATCAAACATCATTTTTATATAATACATTATGAAAGCATCTTGGATAACTTGATCTCAAACTGTCTGGCTGGGTTTCTTTTCATAATCTGATTTTTTTCCTGTTTTTAATTTTTGCACAGCTGTAGCTGTATAAATAGCAGTATTTCCTGGAATCCCTGAAACGTCAAACCAAACATATTTTCCAATATTAAACGATTGCATTCCATTATATCATTACCACTTAGAATAGGCTATAAATTCATTGACTGAAGAGTTTAATAGCAACGCCTGGTCTTTTATATACCATACTTTCACTAATAGAAAATCGGCCTCTTCTGAAACATTAGCATGTTACCCTTACTAGTAAAGCATATCAAATCACATTAGTGAAGAAGTTGCCAAGTCAAATGCAAGCTTGGTGCCAGTTTTCTTTTTTTTTTCCCCCTTTCTTTTTCTCGAGAGGCAGAGAGAGAGTGAGCAAGAGAGGGGGGGATTAAATTTCTTACCAAACTTGTGGCAGTGAACATAAAATATAATAATACTCCTTTAACATTCCTATCATGATTTGCTCCTAGCACTTAAACCAGCTGAGGACTGAAGGAGTTAATGCTTTAAAATGTGCAATAATTCAGAAAGGTAGCTTGCATGATTTGCAATATACTTCTTTTTTTTTTTCCTTTGCAAGATAGACTCCAGAGCAGACAGATCAACTTTGCAAAAAGAAGGGGGCAGGGAGGGAGGAATAGGGGACTCCACAACCAATCAAACCAAATGCCAGAGCAGAGGGCAAAGGGATATGGAAACTGAGAAGATAGACTTCCAAGTCCTTTCCTGAAAGTGCTTGGATTTTGAGGAGAGTCCAACACAGCCTGACAAAAGTGTCTTTGTGCAGCGACACTGGGGAGAAGGGAGGAGAGCTCAGGAAACCTAATGAAAACAGGCCAAGCCTTGTACATTAGACCCCATGGAGAACTTTGAATCATACGAGCTGCAGACAAGCCCCGAGTATGTAATGCCAAATTAAAGACCACCAAATATGGGCGGCAGCAGGGCTGCTCCAGGACAGATGTGCTCGTGGTGCCACAGGCCAGCACATCGCTCCATGCTTCCCTCTGTCCCTCACCACAGTGTGCCTCTGCACAGGGACCCGTGGCTCACTTACCCACTAAGGAAGATAAAATTGATCATTTAAAACCTTTTCCTGCAATATGGTTGACTGTTAGCAGTGTTAATGTGCTAGCAAAAAGGGAGCCGAGCTGCAGCTCCCATTGCAACATCCTGGTGTGGGGTTGAGATGTCACCTCCTCACCTTCCCCATGTCCCAGCCCACCTGGCTTTCCAGCATCATTCCTTCTTCATGTTTTGTGATAGACAATGTATTTCTTCTTGCTTTTGGAGAAAAATCCAACCTCATGATACTACTCATGGGGTTTGTTAGCAAGGTGTAATTTTGCAGTTCTGTCCCACCGAAAGCATGTACCTCCTTATCTGAGCAGCAAGGCAAGAACAAGTCAACAAATAAGAACCTCCTTGTGCCCATCCACCAAGATGCTCCAGTGTCAAGGTGTTTGCCATCTGCCTCCCACCCCACATCATCTCCATCTTTCAAATCAGACAGGGCTTACCTTGCACACCTGGTCCCAAACTTCATTGCCTGCCCTCCCAGGCTCCCCCAGCATCCTTTCTGCACTACTCACTGAGATGAAAAACATCCTGATGCCATTGGTTATTCTGATACTGCCACCCACACCCTCCAGGGGAAAGCTCCTGAGGTCTCCATGGCCCTGCCTGAAGGAGATGGTACAAGACGATGTGCCCAAGCTGCTCTCAACTCATTATGATAGTGTTAATGATTGTCACAGTGAATGGGATCCTGCTTTCATGCAAATCAGCAGGAAAAGCTGCAATTACTTTGAATGAGAGTGGAGTAAAGCCTTGCATGCACTCTCCCCTTCAAGAGCTGCTGCTCCTTGGCTTCTTCCCAGCTTCCCCAACCTCTGCTCCCACAACCCACCGAGGGGGGACAGGTGAATGGGGGTAGCCCCCCCCACTGCTCTGTGCTACAACACAGCGACAGGCAACCACTCATCCCTAAATTTTGCCCTAGATACAGTGGAAAAGTCTGCTTTTAAATAACCCGAGCACTCTGCCCAGTGCTCCTTCACCAAGGAAAACTCCTGGGCAAAGGGCACGAGTTTTGATCCCAGCAGTGCTGCTGGAAACTCTTCATTTCAGAACTTCAGGGGCTTTTTTATTTTTTCAAAAGAATTTCAATCTCTCCATTTTAAATGTGATGCAAAACAGGGATATGACCTCACCCAGCAGTGGGGCAGGGGTGGAGCCAGCCAAAAAGAAACTGAAACAGAAGAACCTGCCATGCAGGTGGGAGGATCAAAGGGGCCATTTTTCCCTCCTTGTCACTGCCATGTACTACATGAGATTTGAAGACACCAAGCCAGCTTCTTGGCTGGTGTCAACAGGTACTGCTCCTTAGTGGCCAACAAAGCTAAACTTACTTGCAGGAGACCTGAGGACTTGTCCCTGTTAAATCCAAACTGTTTGTAGGAAATAACGTAGAAGAAGCTGGCTTGGAATAGAGGAGAATAAGAGGGACAAGAAACAAACCCAAAAGCAACATTTTGATGTAGCTGGAAGAGACCAGCCACTTTTTAGCTCTGAATAACAAATGTGGAAAGAAAATCCCCTGTATTTAAAGTAACACTTGGGAAAATGACCAGTGTGTTTCCTCAGCAGCGCCCGAGCCAGCTTCTCTCAATCCCCTCCAGTGTGGAACAACACCAACCGTGGGGAGGTCATGCTCATGTAAGCAACCTCTGTCGGTAAAACCTAAGTGCCCATGCCCCATGAATAGCTGAGGCAACCTCCAGCTTTGGTGGGTTTGCCCTGGATTTGCACCAGTGTCACTAAGGGAAACATTTCACCCAATAATTCCTTAAAAACACAAGGTGGTTGGGTCTTTCCCCACCACCACCACTAACTCTGAAACCTTGGCAAAGTCAGTGGAGTTTCATAGACTGTAGATCACTGAAGGTTTTGGTGCTTTATTTTCTGCCAGATATTTTCTGATATTGTATATTTCTAGCAAAAAAAATCACCCTATATTTATACAACAGCAAGCACACATGATGCTCCCTGCATAGGGAAAACTCACTTTTCCAAAGTCTTATAAGAACAAACCTTTTTATTATTTTTTTAATTTAAATTCAGTTACTTTCCCTTTCTTTGCTTTTCCTTCACTTCCTGTTCACCCTCCTGCCAGTGTGTGCGCTCTTCTCCACTATTCCTCCAGAGTTCATTTTCTCTAACTTGGTCGAATAGTGACCCAAACTACTCCTCCTCACAGCCCAGAACTTCCTCCCCTCTCTCAAGTTATTTTTTCTTTTATTCCCCTATCACAGCCCTCCCAGGCCTTTGTATCACATTGGATCCTTGCAATATTATCATTTAATTGGGTACAGAAAAGCCTGTTCACCTCTCCCTCCTCCTCCCTCCTTCCTTGTTCTCCTGTCACTGCCCACATTTCCTTCCCACTCTCCCATCTGTGTTGCCACCACATTTAAATGGTTCAATACACCCACACCTGGTCTGCTGCTCTTCACCTTCAGCATGTGGCTAGTAAGATACATAGATCTGTATACACCATGAGGGTTCATATCTATTGGCTTCAAGACAATTTAAACTGTGCTTGCAAGATACCATATGAAGACAGCCCTGCTGGACCATTCTTCATCCCACTAAAGCTGATGGGATTGCTCAAGTCAACATCAGGAGCCAACACAGCCTTTTTTGGATCATAAGCCAGAGACTTGCTTTCTCGTTGCCTTGAGTATTCCTTTTCAAGTAATCAAATTTATGTCAGCCTAGCCCCAACAAGCACGTTTGATTCTTAACAGTTACTATACCTATCGGGCCACCATAACAGACTGAGCTTAGCCATCAGACATGAACTTTTTCCATGGATGGCCCTATTCCAAATTTTACAGGGAGTTGCTTTCGCTAAAAAAAGTAGTCATGGATACGACAAGGAAGGTTCTCAATGTTATTTGTGCGCATAAGTAGAAAAAATAATTAAAATAATCTTCATTCCCTACTTGAACACTGACAGACTGGTTTGGAGCTGAAATCAGGCAAGCTGTTCTGAAGCCTGTGACACTCTGTACCACTGGCGTTTTATAAAGATCCTTTTATCACTAGATATATTACAGCATATCCCTAAAACTTCTCTCTCTGCAGAGAGCACTGAATAAGAAAAAAACCCAACAAGTTAATAATCACAGGCTGCAGAAACCTGGATTTGTCTCAGATGTTAATTAATAGTTCAAGAGTATCTGAATGCAGCATTTTGACTTGGGTCCTTTGCTACAATTTATAGGAAGGCTTTTTTTTGCCCCTAACACAAAGTCCATTCATTTCCACTGTCGTTTACTAAAGACTGGACATACCTTGGGGCTAAACAAAGAGTGAAGATGATATTGCCTTTGGCTTCACGGCAAGCAGTGGGAGAGGGACAGAGGGACCCCTTTGCCTGCACACTTAACACCATCAGGACTTTCCAGCATTGTTATTAAATCAGTACACAACCCCAACAGAGAGCGTGCATCTCGTTTTTGAAAGCTGTGTGTTTTCTGAGCTGCTTATTCAATCATTTTAACAATTCCGAAAACCGTGACTCGCACCACACGTGTCCTTTCGGTGGGAACCATAGGTGATATGATCAAAGTTAGCCTACACCTAATCAGCGCACAAGAAATAATCAAGCATCTTTTTTTTAAGACGTGTTCAATTCAGCAAAGGGCAAGGACTATTAGTCTTTTCCTTATTTACTACAGTTTGGGTGAAATTCACATTATTTCCATTAATATCATTCTCGCCATATCAATTATTATAAGGTGCACTCAATAACGCAGCTACGCTATACCTCGAGCAAAGGATCTTTCAGTGCAGTTCCTCAAGCAAACAAGATTTACATCCTAATGCAAGATACACGGCTCCACCAAACTAATGCCATATGTCTCTCTTCTCAGTCATCGCCTCGGTGACATAATCCGCCCGGTAGATTCGACATGGAAAAGAATGTCAGAAACTCAGCAAAGGAAAACAAGCACCAAAACAGAAAGTTGGATGGGATTGATTAAAGCACCACTTTTAAGTGTGTTGAAACAACAATTTTTCCCTACTGTGGCAGAAGAAATCTGTCACAGCAAGCTTAGCCATAAATTGTCCTATCGATACAGGGAGAGGAGGAATCTCACTTGGAAAGATCTGGTTCTATATTGAACATCCCTAACGTTGAACATCCCTAATCCCACCAGGCAACCTAAGCCAGCAGCTGCACACATCTGTATCTCTATAAAATATCACCTCTGCTTTCCCTTGATACAAAATTCCTGAACACCTGGATGCTCCCAAGTCATAAAATAAATGCTTGTAGAATAAAAATTTACAGTCCCGCACTTGCATTAAATTTGCTTAAACACTTTTTCAAAGCAAGAGCCTTTTTGGGTTTGTTTAGGGCGTTTTTTTTCCCCTCTTTTTTAAATGGCAAGCTGTATTTTATAATGGAGCGCCAGCTCTCCGGCGAGCCTCCATTCTTCCAGCCCTGACAGACTGTTTGTCAGCTAAACTCCCCTTGTCATGTATCCCCACCACTGCCAACTCATGCACGGAGACCTTCACTTTTACTGCTACCACTTGCACCCTGCGCAACCTTTGTCATTGATCACTGATCCAACCCAGTGCCCACATGTTCTTCAAGTGCCTACACAAGTAATGAGGTACTTGTGGTGTAAAATTAAACTGTCAACTGTCAGCGATTGATAACCACAGCGAGAGCTGACCTAGAACACCTGCACCCGTGGCCAAGACAGGTGTGACACGTTTGATCGCTGAGCCCTACTAGTCAGCATGACCCGACAGTGTCCCTCCATGGATTTCTCCCCTGACAGAGACACCGTATTTCAGCCCCGGGTTTACAGCACCAGCACAGGAGCAGCCCCCTCCCCAATTGCCCCAGACCCTCTCCTCCATCTCCTCCATTGCAGTGGCTGCAACACAAGCGACACCAAATTTTGATGGCAATGGATATTTCTGGCTGTGGAGTGTCTCTCTACCTTCCCATCTCCTTGTTCCCCCCTCAAACTCCTCTTCATCCTCAGCTTGGCAGCAGCCTTCACATTTATCAGCACTCTCACCCCCTTTATCGAGGTTTTTGTGAACACCCCAGTACTCAGTCAGGGTCTCCATTCCCATAGGTGTATTGGTTTAGGAACAACGCTGAGTAGCATTTATGGCTATTATTGTAGTGCAAAGCCTCCAGTTACTCTTCTGCGTTACTCTGCGTGGCAGGAGCACAGAGCTGAACGTTGCTTTGGCACCATTGAAGCAAACTTGGTCTGACGTTGTTGGGAGCACTGAATAGGAAATCTCCATTCCCTCTTCTCATCCGTTCCATCACCACCATGGAGAAACACATCTCTCTTCACCCAGCTGTAATTAGTTTTAGCTGTGGTTACTACACAATGTTCAGCCTTTTCTTTATGCTGAAATATTTTTATTATCATTTTTGAACTACTGATTTTTACTTTAAGCAAAAAGGAGCTTTTAAGGTACACAATGTATTTTAAAACCCCCTGAAATACATCACAAAATAACCCCCTGCAACACAGCAGGACGGTTTCTCCCCTCCCCTCCAACAGTTGCACTATATTAAGTTCATGTGATGAGAAGATAAAAATCTATTAACTTGCTGCTGACCTTATCGACACAAGGATCTCTGCAGACATTACAGGAGCCATATCTCTTCTGACTTTTACATCCAGAACCTCATGCACCAGTGTCCCAAACCAAATATAAAATCTTCATGATGAGTGAAACAGTGACACATGCTTCGACTCGGGTCCTGTCGGCTGGCAGGAGACACGGGGTCCTCCGGGGCCCAGGACCAGCTTTTACTTTCAATCTGACTTCAGGGGCAGGTTTGTCACCATATGCTGCTGGGGGCTCTGAATCAAAACTGTTTCCATAGGACCATATGCTACGAGGCAAATGTGCTGGATACAGAAAGGCTTTCTGCTCCCCCATATCACCATGATGTATTGCAAACATAATTAAAGGCGAGTAAACGGGTGCTCCTGTTTGGGTTAATCATTCCTTTTCACAACTCAGGCTGGTATGGAACAAAACAATTTTCAAATTAGGCCAAAAGTCCATCTAAATACACATTGCTCACATACACCTCCTGCATTTCCACAGATGGAGCAGGCTCCTCCCCTGCACAGACAGTAGCTCTGGAAAGGCAAAGGAATTAGATATAATAATAACAACTAAATAACAACTAAATAACAACTAAATAACAACTAAATAACAACTAAATAACAACTAAATAACAACTAAATAACAACTAAATAACAACTAAATAACAACTAAGAGCTCTTTTGTGCAGGGCAAGGACTCATGCCTTTCTCCCATGCTCCTCCCAGGCACCACCACACTCCAGATGCCAAAAGGCAAGGATCAGGCAATCACACAGGGGTCTCCAAAAGGCAGCGAAAGAGTTGGTGGCAGGCAGTAAATGCCACTGGGAAGAGGACAGCAGTGCTTGCTGCTCACCAGCTCTGCCTGCAGGAAGGCAGCAGGTTCCCACCTGGTTAGAAATAAACCCATGCAGGGTGGCAGCATGGCTGCACCCCAAACAGCCCACCACTGGGTTACATGAAATGGAACTGGAGTGTTGCAACACCACCCAGCAGCATCTGCACAGTTTGCTAGTGTCACCTACACCTAAGTTCCAGGGGAGTTCATTCAATAGCACATTAAAGGGGATTTTACTTAGACAGAACCAACTATCAAGGTAAGTCAGATATCAGAGGAGCAGGTGGGGTGTTACAGACCTCCATCACCCCCAGAGGCAGGGATCTGCATCAGCAAAGCTCACCACCCTCCAGCCCACATACATGTCCAACACTCCACCCAGCTCTTCTGCACTTCAATTAAAAGACAAGCTCCAATGCTAACAAAGGATGCAATAGCCAAAGGTTTTCAGAAGCTAGCTAGAGCTCAAGCTGCTCCTGAAGGCAGATGAATGAGCAGGGGAGCCCACAGAGCAGTTTCCTAGTGACCAGTCAACGTGTGCAGTTATCATCTCACCAGAGGGCTTTTGGTGCCAAACACAGAGTTTTCTGGGATGCCCCATGACTCACATCTCATGCTCTGCTCTGGCCACCCACTGCAGGAGACAGGACGCTGGGCTGGAGAGACCTGTGATCTGACCCAGCACATCTGGTTTTACATTTGGGAGCATGCTCACGTAATTTTCTAGCAGTACCTGGAAGATCCTCAAGTGTGCTATTAATTTGAAAGGCCAGCATCCCTCCAAAGCTCCTGGCATGCCAACACAAACCGCTTGAGGAGCTCCAAGCTGGAGCGGTGCCCATGCCCCATCCCTCCCCATGGCTCCAACCCCTTGCACACGTTTCACTCCAGAGAGCTCAGAGGAGCTCGTGGTTAGGACAAGGACTGGCCAAACCACATGCTGTGTTCCCCGTTTCAGCCCCCTGTGTTTCTCCAGGATCACTAGGAAAATGGTTTCATTCTGTGCACCTCAGTTTACAAGAGCTAGTAGCAACACCCATCTCACAGAGATGCTGGAAATGAGTTGCGGTGGTTAAACATGCCTGAGCTGCATTCATATCACGAGTAATAAAAATACATTACAAATGCCTAACAATAAAGAAATAACATGGCTCAAGCCACTGCTGGTTGTGGTTGTGGTTTTGTGAAACAAAAAATCTTACTGATGGGGAAAATTGCTGATGATTTGCTTCACAGAAAGAAAAAATAAACAAGTACAATGTAACATGGAACAAAGTTACGGTTTGATCAATGATGGTCTTTATATCAGCAACCGATGCAGGCTGAAAAATTTGGATGCCAATTCAAATGTTTTCAGGGCTTGAAGATGTAACATAGAGCTCTGAATACGGCAAAGCTGATGGGAGGATTGCAAACAGCTACTGTTCATCACCCAGTCCGGGCACAACCGTCCAACACCGAAACTGCAGACTCACCGTGTTTGCAAGCAAACACTTGTATTTTTAGTGCACATACAGCCTCTCTGTTGCTTCACCACAAACAGGTTCTGCAACCTGTGTGCTTGACAGAGAGTAGGTATGGTGCTCCTCACTGATGCTCCCTGCAAGACACACCGAGATCAGAGACTGCAAACCAGCCCAAGGAGGGATCAGTATGTGAAGTATGTCTGGAGCACCACACACAGCCCACTCCAGCACGCCCCATCGAGGAGAAGTTAATGATACGTGGAAAGCTCATTCCAGATGATCACAGTGACCAAAACTCTTGGACCTAGAGCCTCTTTTTTTTCATTCCTCCCTGCATCCAGAGAGAATCCCTCGTTTTTATTCTAATCACAGAGCTGACTGGAAAACCTCCCCAACCACCCAAGTGGAAGCAAAAGAGCTGATTTCAGAGCAATAAGGACAAAACAGAGTCCAGATTATTCGCTTCCCATCTCAGCATTTTGAAATCAAGAACAGTGCACACCTTTTGGCATCAAACAGGGATACGTGAAAGTAAAATTAAACAGCTAAACTCTTGGGCATTCCTTGGGACAAAAAAAACAGTCAGCATGAAGTGACATCAAAGATCGGTTGTTTACGCGTTGGGGGATCTGTCTGCCTGTCTCTTCACATTGATTTTTACGGTACAAAAATATTATTTCAGTTACAAGGATGTAAACCTTATTCAAAACAGGATTTCAACCATATCCTGCGAGTGAGGCATCTCTTCAGATAGCCTGCCTGCACTTACAGCATACCGAAGGCATGCTGATTTTCGTCCATGGTGTTTGTTAAGGGGGTCACAATATCAGGAAGCAGGAGAAGGCTCATCAAAGCCTTGTTGCTCGCCTTCACCGCTCATCAGCTAGACAGTACCTTGTTTTTTAAAGCAGAACGGAAATGCATCTCCAGTGACCCATTGTTAGAAACTTCCTTTTGTCTTTAAGTTTGCTGGAAGGAGTATGGGGGCCCCTTTTAACTCTTTTCCAATAGGTAATTTCCTTTAATTAGGGCTCTCATTACAAGTGAGAATTTATCAGACGTGATTAAAGAAGCATCTTGTCTCTTTCCTATCGCCTCAAAAGGGACAAATTTTGATCTCCCAACGTGTCTTGCAAACACAGATAAGCTGGGAGATCACAGCAGAAATTTGGCCTACCCAGAAAATTCATGTTTGGATTTCAGCATCCTCAGAGCTTCCCCCTGAATCGCATGGTGTCAAAGCCACCACCGAGGAGCAGTGGGGCTCCCGGGGCAGGCAGGAAGCTGGGCAGATGCGACTGCAGCGCTGAGCTCCAGGGTTTCGGGCAAGCCACAGTTCCTTACAAACCCTGCGTGCGCTGCCCAAATCATCTTGCTGCAGGTCCTGGACTTCATTCCCTCAGAGCATCCATTTTGAACAGACCATGCCCTTGGTATGAAAGAGCAACTCCTACTCACACCCATGGGAGTTTCACAAAAAACCTGAACAGAACCCTTTTGGAGCACCCCTAAATGCATTTTCCCCATGCTGCAAGTGTGAGAACTCCGATACAGAGCCTGCTGAACCAAAATCCTACACCACATAATTCATTTGCTCTACAGGTACAGCCCTCTCTGCCATCACTACCCTAAATGCTGGCTCTGCTCCTGATGCCTTCTCCTCAGGGTCTGGTCCAGCTTTCTTCAACAGCAGGGGAAAATCTCCAATTGACTTCCAAGGCAGCTGGATTGGGCCGGTATGTTAAAAATGTACTTGTGCTCTCAATAATATTGTTTACTTTTAATAAGCACGAGTGATAAACTCATGGATAAGTGTACTATTTCACAGAGTAACTATAGAGATGCAAGTTACTGTTTATTACTGTGAACCAGCCAAAAGCACCAAAACTCAGATTATAATAACAAGATTAATTTGCACCAAAAACAACCCAAAAATGCTTTCCCACCTGCAATTTATGGTATGCACTTATTCTCATTAATGATCTAGTACTTACACTGAGCATAGATTGAGCATTAATCTGACAATAAAGCAGCAACAAGGAATTTTCCAAACATTAAAAACATTCATAATCTGTGAATCACCTACGATCCGAGGTGTGACAAACATTCATCTCCGTATGTGTCACCCATGAACATCTGTCCCCTCTTCCCCTCACACAAACATGCATTCCATTCAACCACAGATACAATCAGGCTTTAATTTTATTTTTCTCACATAATGTTAATCAAGAGCTAAAAAGATAATTTCCTTCTACCACAAAGCAATTCCACTGTGGTGGAACAAACTGTTATCTTAAGTTTCACAGAGCAATTGTTCAATAATTCCTGTCTGTGGCTCTTTTCCAAATCCTTGAGAATAGCTCAGGCTGCCAACCCTTCTTAAAAAAAAAAAAAAANCAGAAGCCCAAAAGCACTTGCTGTCACTCAGGGGTTCAGCAGTGGCAGGCTCGGCCATTTCTCAGAAGAAACTCCAGCCCTGAGACTCCGACATGCAGAAATGCACTGTCTGTTTGAAGACAATTGCCTGGAAAGATATAAGCTCCCAGACCATAAATTTGTCACAGCGCTGGCCCTCCGAGATGGTGTTATCTTGGCATGGTGGATTCAGTGAATTGGAATCTCCAGAAGGAGAAAAATATGAAGGATACTTGGTGTTTCTGCAGTGTTTTCTACATGCAGAGCACAGAAAGAGCTTTAAGCCATTAATGCTTATTAAAGAAGAATGGGAGGGTGTTTTGTTGTGTGAAAGGAACCTGATAACATGGATTTCTTCAGTGAAAGTAATAAAATGTTCTGTTTCTGTGGAAAAAAAGTTAGAAATAACAACAACAGTCCTTACTTAGAAGGCACCCTGCATTTCAAAATCGCTATCAATTTTAGCCCGTGAGCTCACTGAGGAAGGGACAGTCATTTACTACAGCTTGTACAATAAGCAGCACAACAGGGTGCTGCCCTGCCCATTGGTGGGAGTTACCATCAGACAAATATTAGAGAAATATTAATCATCACAAGAGAAAGTGCAGCATTGAGCTGCCATTTCAAAGTCCCTGGGTCTGAGCCGAGCGAGGAATAGGGCAGGGAGGGAGGTCCAGGGGCTCAGCCTGGCCAGCACAGAGCACCACACACAGACCCGAGCTGCAGCCTGATCTCTTCCAAAACATCCCAGTGTGTCCCTGTAGCTTTCCCCAGGGGTTTGGCCATGGCTTGCAGGAGGTAGTGCCTGCTTGCTTGGAGCAGAAACAACTGCTGGGCAAGTCTGGTGTTACCAACACCACACTCATATCACGTTCAATCCCGATGTAAAAGGAAGGGGAAACAAGATGTTTTTCACTCCAGAACGTGGGTATCTGCAGAGATAATCTGCCTAAGTGGATTAACTCTATTTTTTGCCTTCATTTAGATGTTTCTTTAAATTGCCTCCGTTGCTGAGTAAATGCATGTATCCCAATGAAGCTGTTCTCTCTCTACAGCAGAGTATAATTGAGGAATTGAGCTCAGAACCTCTTCTCCAGCCAAGAAATAAAAAAAAAAGCCACCACCCTCTGGTTAGAGTAATACAGCAGGCTTTTCAAGGCTGGAATACACTGTTTTACCCAGCGTCTAAAATTCTGGGACTCTGAGCACAACAGAGAACAACCCAACTGTTCTGAAAAGATGCTTTCCAGGCATAAGAGGGGAAATAAACAGATATAAATAACCACCAGCTGCAGAAGAGCTTGGCTGCATCTGTACCTTTGTGCTGCACAAAGACACAGATTTAGACAAGGTACAGTTAAAATGAAAACGCTGCTGTGGAGCTAAGCAGATGAGATATGGTTCCTCTACAGCCCACTGCACTAGGGTTATACCCCCTCGGAAAAAGAATCCAAAAAAAAAGAGAAATTACCATACAAAGATAGGTCAAAAGGCTAACGTGAAGCCTATTTAAGCTGATGAACTGCCCCAACAGCGAGCATCAGCAGGAGCTTCTTGCTGTGGGGTTAAGGCCCTATGGACTGGAAACCAGCTCAGCTTCCCTGCTGGGTGGACCAGGCTCCAGCCCACGTAGCTCAGCAGCTCTGCAACAGGACAAGGAGCTTCTCCTGCTGCCCATCTGCTCAGGGTGAAGCTCAAGAAAAACAGAATCAGTAAGGAGAGGAAGAGGGGAGAAGCCAGATCACAGAGCATTTGAGAATACACAAATCACATACTGCATTGTGGACACCATGGAGGTGTTATGTTGAAGGAATTGTCAAGAACAAAGATATTTGTTAATTCCTGTTCTCTCCCACGGCTTGCCAGGCAAGCAGTGTTAATAAGGCCAGGTTCTTTCCACAAATCCTCATGCATAAAACCTGCTGAGATCAGCTGGGGTCCTGCACAAGCTTCCTAGACCATAACGTGGCTTGGAGACCACATCTCCCTTTCATCCCAAATTCAGGTCCTCATGCTCAGTAGTTCACCTATTACACCCCAACAAACCCTCCCGATTTAATGGCCCTGAGCTTACAGGGCCCTTCCCTTTAAGTTCCTCCTGGCTCAGAGATGCAGACAGGAGAACAGCCACCCTGGGCTAAAACACACATACACACACATGACTTCACACCCTGATCCTCCAGGATAAGCTATGAGCCTATAAATCACCACACTTCCAGAAAACAATAGCTACCTCTTGTTTAAATAGAACTGCACCTGCTATATTAACATACCACTGAACAATTGCTTTGTTTTTTGCTAGGCATCCAGGCTAAAGCCACGCTGCTTCCTGACCCATATACTGGAAGACTTATTCTTAGAAGGGTAGAGAGGGGCTTCATGCTGAGCAGCAGTGTTTCACGGTGATCACCTTCCTTCCTTCCTTCTTTTGTACTGGGGTGGTACACGGTTTTGTTTAGTTTTCAACAGGTTTATTCCCATCACAGCCCTTCAAGACCTGTTGCAGCCCTTATTTAACAAATGTTCCTTCTTTTTGTTTCCTATCTTGAGCTACCACAAGCTCTGAACTGCTATTTGGACCATTCTGAGGCATTTTTCAGGAGATTCTTCTCCCGTTGGAAGAGTTTGGGCAAAGCAGGAGCCAGCTGAAAATTTCTTTGCCAAATGTTCAATCATTGCTAAATCATTTTGCTCTCCCCCAGCAGGTTAATTATGATGCCCGTTTCAAGTTTATTTATCTCTACTCAATGCTTGTTTATTGATCGTGCTGGGATCCTTTTCTAATGGAGTTATTTTGCTCAAATAAGTTGCTGAGCAGTGACTGAAAAATGGACTGCCTGAAGAGCTTGAGTCACAGATGTAGGGAGCAAGAAGAGTTTTGTAGGAGCATGCAGTGGATACAAGAGCCAACTTCTCTGCTTCACTGAAAAACACAGTGTCTCCAACGAGCAGCATGGATGGGACATTGCTAAGCCAAAAAAACTGGTTTATTCCTGAATCTGAGCCCAAAGTAAACCCAAATCCAGGCCAGTCAGCACATTTCTGCCTACATGTGCATCTTCTGTCCTGTAGGCTACCACACTGGAAACAAGCACCCTGCCTCCGCTCGCCGCCTCCGCGGGGAGTGCTTCCTCACGAACGGCTTTCCAGGAACGTGGTGCCCGCTCCTCCTCTCATCCCCTTCCTGGATGCCTGCCCCACGCCATGCTTCCTGCTCATCCCACACAGCTCTCAGCCGGATCCGGCACCTCCCGGCTCACACAATCATTTCCACTCTCAACTGCCTGAAGCCAATGAACTTTGTGGGAAGCTGTGTTCCATGGCCCTGTTCAACAGCTTCAGGCATTTGAAACTACAGCTGAACTTAAAAAACACCATCTGGATGCAGACCATCCTGCCCAATTATTTTAGCAATTGGAAGAATAATTGTCCTGCTCCTGCAGGCACTGCTAACTAGTAGGTTACTCCTTTTCACCCAATTATGTCACTGCAGCTTGAACAATGGGTGACTTCTAGTGCAGCAGCTCAAAATTAAAGAGAATGTTATCAAACTGCATTTCAAAGCAGTATTTGAAGCTTCAGGTTGCAAAGATAGTCTTCATTGATTTGACTGGCTCTGACCATCAAGGCAAGTGGGATTTCCTCTTACACAAACCAGCAACCACACCAGCATCCCACCTCACCACTCTTTCACAAGAGCAGCAACCTCTCGAAGCCTCAACTACAAAGTCTCCATCCAGTCCACTCTCATTATTGTTCCCACCCAATCAATAGATTAAATTACTTTTAAAAAGCTTCCACATGCAAGGAATGACATTTCTCAAAGTCCTATATAAAAGCAGAAATTACCCTGAAAGCCAGGTTAACCTCCTGGTCCCTCTATCAGCAAGATGTGTAACCATATACCAGGGGAAAAGACACCAGCTCTCCTGAAGACCTGCCTTGGCCAACACTTGCCTTGCCACATCCCTCACCCGTGCTGTGTCCCCACTGACATCTCTGCCCAATGTCTTGGGCAAAACCTTCAGCAGCCCAGAGAACCCAAACTGGGGCACCAGCACTTGCTGTCCCTCGGGTCCAGCATCAATAAGATCAGTAGGAAACACCAGTGCCTGCAGAGCTGCACCTCTGCAAGTCTCATAAGTGCTGCAAGTGTCAGCAGTGACCACAGCCACCCACGTGGACGCTGCCACCATGCCATGAGAGAGGCCCCATGTAGGACAGCCAGGTGTTGGGAAGCCTTTGCAGCCCAGCAGCAGCTCAGGGTCAGGAGGAACCAGTACATCTTACAATGAAAGGGAGCTGAGCCAAACTCTGGAACAGCCCCTCCCCAAAACAAGGGCATTTGAAATGTGGATCAAGAACAAAGGTCCCTGTTAATAGCAGCTTGTTTCATGCAGTGAAAAATGTGCAATATTGGGTTCAGAAGCTGGATTCCAAACTGCTTGGTCATTTTCCCTTCAACTTCCCAAATTTATTGAGGTGTGAGATCTTGGCTGTCTTTATAGTGTTTGAGTGACTGGCACATCACTCAGTCGTGGAGATTCGCATCTCCCACCAGTGCTGTGCCCGAGGGCAGAGTCAGCTCTTGCATTTGCACATGCTGGGTAAGTTCAGCACCCACTTGTGGATCCACAGTACAGCTAGTGTCTGCAGAGCCCTCACTTACCAGACTCCCTTTTATTTTGCTTCAGTAAGAGATTCCTTCCTATCTTGCTCCTTCTAAATACCAGTCAGCTCCATCACCAACCCTCCCAAAGATGACAACTGATCCTACACACATCTCTGGAACATGGATACTGCTTTCAGCATCTCCTAAACTCGCAAGGGTCAGAGGTAGAGCAGCAGGTCATTCCCCATCACCATTGTAGGCAAAAGAGATACCTTCATCCTCGTGGCAGATGCTTGTCTGCTGACTCTAGATACATGCAACATCTGCCAAGCAGAGGGACCAGCTTCTGTCCCAAAGGGGTAAAGAATAAAACAAAGGAGGTTGTTGAGTCTCACAGTGAAGCATCACTCAGCTCCCAATGCAGATCTTTGGCCCCCACACCCTTCTCCTGCTCTAGCCACTAGAGAGCACTTCTTCCCTTCCCTTTTATCAGTCAGGCTCACAGATTGAATGTTGTCAATTGACAGCTTTAAAGCTAAGGAATTGTATAAATTAAATACGCTCTGCAGCAAATATACTGAGGAGCTAGAATTTATATACACACTAGATATGGGAGCTCTTAGTTATTACCCACTTAAGGCTATGGCACTGATGAATGGTAAGGCCACCCTATCCCTGAAGGCACTTTTCATTACCCACAGTACAGGAATATTGAGAGAGTGTGTGTATGTATCCAGCATGACTGCTCATTTCCATAGTTCTCCATCAGGTTTGCATTCAGTTTATAAAATAAAAAATTACTCCAGGGACATATTTCACTCATTCCAGAACCCTTTCTCTCTCCCTCTCCCCCCCAGCCCATATCCCGGCTGCCTCTCTCCTCCTCCCAGCCCCAATACTGTAACAATGCCTTTAAATCTGATGGCGCTTATTAAATGAAACAACTTAATTACTATCAATATATAATGTTGTGCACTTCAGTCTCAACCGAGACGTCTGATCCCATTCTGCTCCTGACCTTTAATGGCCATCAAATCAAAGTAATTTTGGTCAACTCAGTACAGCTCTGACACATGCCCAGGTCAGGAAGATGAAGGGACACTAATCTACCATGTTACCCTGCCCATTGTTTAATACCTTTTTCTATAGAATCTAATAACTGGAGAAATGCCAGTTTTCTGTCTAGTTTGGGTTAAAACCTCTTTCGTTGAAAATAAATAATTATGGAACATTCTGAATAGCCCAGGGTTTACATAATTGGTGCCTCTTAGACAGAGCAATATACTCGCCTTTGAAGTTTGCAAGGAGAGGAATTTAGGAATTCAAATCAACGGCAGCGCTCCCGAGCGCGCTCCGCTCTCCACCTTGGAGGGGCCAGCGCCAAAGGAGGCTTAATTAAGGGAAGTGAAAACCACTTTCGATTCACCAAGGTAACACAACAAGTGCATTGCTTCCTCTGAATTGAGGGGAAAATAGCAGGAATGCTTCCACTCAACAGCAGCTATTCTGCAGGCTGGGACTCAAGTCCTTTGGGGGGAGAGAAAAAAAGGAAAAAAATCTATCATAAAATAACCAGTACCACAGCACCCTGTGCATAAAGGCAACAGCAGTGTTTAGGTTCAAGCATTACTATTTATACATATTGTTTCCCTAGTGCTAAACAAAACAAGTTTTCCCATGGCAGAGTGAGGGACGCTGCCAGGAGAGCTAGACACTGTCTGGATGGGACAAACAGCCTGACCTATCCACAGGCAGCTGGATCAGCGATATTTTACAGTGGGCTCACTTCACTAATGCACTAGTACCCGGCCACTCTCAAAGCAGCCCCACGCTCCAGAACAAACCAACTGCAGCACGAAAGCAGCACGTCAAGGCAGACACCAGCGACTCTCTGGAAAACCAGCCCTGGCTGCGTGAAAGGCGAAGGCAGGAAATTAGGGAAGCGTTCAGGGATTGCCAGGTTTCAAATCAGAGCTGCCTTTGCATTTGTGAAAGAGGGAGGCTACAAATCATATCTGCCTGGCTTTTGAAAACACCAGTCACGGAAGCTGAGCAGAAAACACAGAAGGATGTTTTTGTTAATTACCCGTTTCTCCAATACCCATTCTTTACCTTAAGTCATTAGTCATGTAACATAGCAGGCAGGTAACAAAAAACATCCACCGAGATTTATAGGGCATCTTTCAACCCAAGGGTCCCGCAGCAGTTCACAGGGTTGGGATTACATCATGCCAGAGCTCTTCAAAGGCTGAAGGGCCCAACGTGCCCTCGGTGCAGCCTCCATCACACCACAGGTGCTGCTCCGCGTTGCAAGGAGCTTTGCAGATCCACAGGGACAAGCTCCATCCCTCCCAGCTCCCATCCGAGGCAAAGAGAAGCGGGATGTGACAGGCACCGTACGGCTCAGCCTCCCCGTGCTGCCCGTGCAAGGGAAGCAGGGAGGAACACCATGGGCTCTGGGGGAGTTATCCGGGTGTAACTTAGAGCAGGATTTGTAATCAATCCTCACCCAGACACTTACTCGAGAAGGAATTCGGGGTTTGGCTGTACGTACACCAGAATCACTTCACAACCACTGAATACATTTATGGCGTAATTGAATCCTTTAGTGATTTTTCTTAAAGGGAAACCTTATCCATTTAGGGTCGATTCTCCATCATTAAAGTTAATGGGAGCTTTGCCACCTTCTTCAGTGACAGCAGGGCTGAGGAGGGATCGGGACAGGGCAGATCTCTCTACGCAACGTGCCAGCAGCATCACTGGCTGGCAGCCTCTCCGAGAGTCATGAAAGGAGTATTTTTCCTTTATTTTGCGGAAAAGTTCACTCTTAAACAGAAGAAATGCTGAGCCTTGATCAGAGATCTGTGACCAAGCTCTGCTCTCATCCAGGCTGAAGTTAATCCAGAGGGAAGCTGCCGAAATCAATGGGGAGCCCAGCCTCAGCCTCCGCGGCTGTCAGCCACGCTGGACCCGGAGGGGTTTTAGCACTGCCGTGACCTGCTTCCCACACTGGTTCTGCAAGAAAACAGTATCTACTCTCCAGATACACAAAGCTGAAGTGCAAAATATTCTTTTGATTCAGAAGTAAGCACACAAAAGCATTTTTTCCTCATAAGCTGCCATGCAAACCTTTTCCCAGCCAGCCGCTCTCTGCATCTGATCCCACATCTGGTTGCCCTAAGTGGAAAACACTGGTGAGTTTAAATGGCATGAGGCAACTCCCATAACCAAGAAGAGCACAGCCTAGACCACCAAATCACAGCTTATGAGTCTTTCCTAGAGCATTCTGAGATAAAAGATCTCCGTTTTAGTCAAACGGAGCCAAACCCTGCTGATACCTAATTTTGCTTCTATTACCTCATTAATAACCTACAGACATTCGCGGCTCACACTTCTTCAAGGCTGCATTGTGGTCATGATACGCAGGCACGAGGGCTATTTCTTGTTGTATTTGTTTTGGGTTTAAATCCCAATTCTAATCTATGCCTCTGCCACCTTTGCAGGGCTGGGCTCAATTAACCCTTTTGTGTTCTCTGCCACGAGCTGCAGCAGTCGACAAGCAGTGCATAATCTTTTAACAGGTATTAACGTATTCATGTGAAAATATTCATTGACAGCTTTATGTAGCATAGCAATCCCTAAAAGTGGGATTTAAAGTACAAACGTGGCGTTTAGTAGTTAGGTGTAAAGACATATTCACATGTTGCTTAATTGTAAACACATTTAACGTGTGTTTGCAGCTGAAAACAAACCTATATCTTTAGTAAATATTTTTCATATTGGTCAGGCTGGCAAAATTGAAAATAAGTTAAAGTAATTTGACCATGTCAGGTAAAATCTTTTAAAAAATGTTTTAAATGAGGGATAAAACTGTTTACAAGTTTTTAACCGTAAAATATTTCTTTTCTTCTTGTATCTTGCCAATATCAATAAAGAAACAACATGTATAAATATATATAAACAGACACTTGGCATAAGAACACATTTCATGAAATATGAGTAATAGAGCAGGAAAATTCAAAGTATATTTCTTTTTTACTGTATTGAATGGACAGGTTACCGTAAAGAATACATTATGTGCAGATGGATGAAAACACAAAGTGCATGCAGGATACGTAGGATATGAACAGGGTGTTCATTTCCAGGTAGAAACGCAAACATTTTGGTTCATTTCAGATCTCACTTACACTGCACTATTTGGTGTCATTTCATTGACTCCCATGTATTTGGACTTGAGTCCAGCAAAGCACTTAAACACATGCTTAGCTTTAAGCGCACAATAGTCCCCTTGAAGTCAAATTAAGCACATATTTACGTGCTTTGCTGGATCGGGGCCATACTACAGATTTACACAGATGTAAGTGAGCTCAGATGAGCTCAAGCCACAATGTTTGTGTCCAGATTCAAATCCAATTGGCAAATGCTTTCAAAAGCCGGAGGTATTTGGATTAGGGGGTTTGGTCCAAGCCAATCTGTAACTTTAGTACCTGAACCCGCATTTCTTGTGCGCCCAAGACTCCCATCGGCATTAGTGGAAGCTTTGGAGGCACAAGAAGTACAAGAGCAAGACCTCTGGGACTAAAGAGCCAATTTACTTAAACCCAATTTATAACATTTTTTAACCTTTAGATTAAACCAAACTCCCACCAGATTTCAGCCCTCGCTCCATTACATTTCTCACCCAGCATTTGGATTTTTTGTTTATCGTATTACTATTGCTTTTGGCCAGCATTCACTTTATTATATAACGTTAACCTAGGAAAAACTAATGGGCACCATCAAATAGCTGTTAACGTAAAGCACTTATAAACAAGTGCCATTAGCAAACCAGCAGAGAGCACAGGAACTCATTTACGTTACATCTGTTAACGTTGGATAAACACAGATTTACAATTTTAAATGGCAAGTGATGCCTCAGCCTGGTCAGAAATTAATTTCCAGGTTTTTCCACAGACTTCACCAGCCCAGCAAATGGATGCCACGTGCTGAACCCCCAACGACGGATAAGCCAGCTAAGAGATGCCAGAGGCCACAGCAAGCCACATTTTTGCCCATGTTCATGCACCAGCCTCCAACATCACCTGCTTGTTCACCCTGGGCCTCAGACATGCAAGTTCCCTTCTGCATATGCACAGGGAAAAAAAGGCATCTTCAAATCACCAGGACCAAAAAGTCACCACCTACCACCCTGCGGTTCTCACATGCTCTACACGGATCAACAGGTTCCTGCTATTGCTCAGTCCAGAAGCGGCTGCTGGCTCTGCAAAACCTGTGGTTCCCATAAACGTGGGAAATCCTAGCACTAGCACGGGAAATCCCCCCAGCCCAGCACAGAAAGAAGCTGGAGAGCCCTTTCAGTAACTCCTGCTGCCTCCAGAGAAAGCTCCTCAACAGCAGCAGCCTCCAACACACACCTCACCCCCCCAGCCCATGGTCAGCAAAGCCTCCATGGGATGGCACAGCCTGCCTCTGCTGGTTTGCTCACTCTTACAAGATTAGCACATCTTTTCTTGCTTATTACCACAACCAGAGCAAAGTGGTGCTATTCCATCATCTACCTTGCTGCAAATATGATGGGCAAAGCCCTCCCCACACCCATCACACTGTGGGCTTTCAAGAGACAGTCCTGAGCATCCTCAAAGCCATCTCCCTTCCCACACACTACTAACCAGGGTAGCATGAAACGAAAGAAACACACTGGCTTCTGCTGCTGACTGATGGAGTCTGAACCTGCAGCCAGAAATGAGTCATTTTTTTCCTTATTTTTTTTAAGTATGTATTTCTATACATCGAGGGAAGTACAGAGACTATGGCAGAATCACAAAGCTGGAGGAGGAAACAGTGGAGGCACGAGCACTCAGGGCTGTGGCAGAAAGTAAAACAAGATGTGCCATTCAACACCTATTCCTATAATATTTTAGCTGTGAATGGGGAGACTGTGCTGGGAACAGAGTGGTTTGTCCTTGCCCTGAGGAGATCTCCAACATCATCTGAAAAGCACAGAGGGAAGGGGGAAAAAAAAAAAGTCTTCCTCTTATTGCTTTGGGATTTGTAATCAACACTGAAAAAACCCAGTGCCAGTAGACACAACACTAGGCAAGAGAAATTTTTACAGAGGAATAAAAAGAAAATTAGGTATTTCTCAGGAGAATATCAGATCATTTCCTGCAGCCTCTGCCCAAATTCCAGGAGGAGGAACGCTTTGTTGATACCAGTGCTGGGGTAACACCTTGAGATGGCTGTTATAGCACATAATTACACCGAGGAGATGGAAACTCCCCCAGCTTCAACTACAGGCAGCACTGGGGGAAACTGAGGCAGCAAAGAAACAGCTTCACACTATGTCAAAGCCCAAAAGGCAAATCACCCCCTGGCCACAACCCACCACCAGCCAACCGGTACCTTAGACAGTGGCTCCACAAACACACAATGCTCCTGAAAAGGTGTAAAACACCAGCAGTGTTTTCCATGGTGTCCTAAAGAGTGAACAGCAAAATTCTCAGCAAGAAGAAACATGCCTTCTGCCCAGCACAGAGCCAGCCTCCATATTCCTTACCTATCTTGTAAACAACCCCAAAATAGAGAGCCAAATTTCACCATGATGTGGCGCAGCTGAGCAGGTCCCTGCCCAGCTGCCTGGAGGGGAAGCTCGGGAGAAGCAGCGTGCACCCTCACAATCCCTCTTTTTTCCTTTATACCGAGTGGTCTTCACCCCTGTGTCCCCCACCACCCCTACGTCCCATCATATCTCAGTCCATCTGACATGTAAGGTGCTCGAACGCACCAGACGAGCCTCTGAAAACCTGAGAAATCCTGATGCAATCACAGGAAGAAATCAGCTGGGCAGCCTGGGCACCTGAAAAGCTTCAGAGGACAACATCAGGTGGAGCACAGTCCCAGCTCATTAATGTATAATTATAAAAGCAGGCATCCTGCACTTCCACACATCTTTTTATTTTTCTTAAAAAAACCCCCACAACTTAGTTAACAGCCTTTCTTCACTTAAACACTTAGGAAGCCAGTCATGATATAACTCAAGTCTTACTTTTGCTTCTCCCCAGCTGGTGTTGCACATCTCAACAGAGTTTCTTAAAGACTTTATACAATTTTTCAAAACCACCAAGATCAGCATAACTGTAATACTGGAAAGATATCCAAAAACCTGATAATGGCACTGAGGGTTAGAAAACATAAGTGACTGATGGATAGTCCTGATAATTCTGTATATCAAGAAGTGAAATGAGAGATGGATAGATGAAACAATGTTGTTATGCAGCCATGAAAGCAAGACTATAAAAGTATTCCCAGAAATTAAAGCCCAGGATGATCCTGTGCTCTGAAACAAATGACTCTCATGGAAGAAGAAAATTCCCAGGAACATCCAGAAATCCAAATGAGAGAAAAAAATCCTTATTTTGAAGAACTGTAAATATTTTCCACTTCTAAGCATTAGAGGCTAGAGAAGACCTTGACACAGTGAAGATTGCCCTGTATCTGCTTTCTCCCCACCCTGGACAAAACCCAGGGCAAACAGCCAGCAGAGGCACATCGGGTCCATCCCCTGCCAAAGCGGGTTTTGCTCTCATACCAGTTTTACACCAGTTTAGCTCTGTGTGCTTTGGGGCTGTCACTTTAGTGTGCTAAGGGGAAAAATAACCCTCTGAGCCAGCACTATCTGTGTGGTTCCTGCGGTTGACAGAAGGTATGGCTGGGCAGGCCACATCTGATCGGCCAGGGAAAGGGCTGTCTGCTTCTGCTCCTCTGACAGTCAGGGGAAAGGTATCTTGGAGAAGAGAGGGGTAAGAAACTCCAAGAGCGAGAGAGTTTGGCTGAAAACCCCACCAGTAAAACATACTTTCTCTTGCTAGCCTCCTGCAGAATAAGTCTTCAAGCTATTGGCAGATTTGAACACAGAGAATATATCCTTTGCTAAAATATTTTCTGTATCGAGATGATCCAGATCATTTGTGAAATTAAGTGCCTTCTTCCAGCTGAATGTGTACTTCTATTAACTCAGCTCAGTGTCAAAATACAGCAGCAGAGGTTAATATTGGGACGTGGCTGTTTTTCTAGCCATTCATATCACATCTATTTCCTTTCCTTTTTGTTCTTTCCTTAACCTCTTTTTACTGCTGCTAAATTCCTTGCTTTCGCTTTTGCAGAAGCTCAGCCTTCCAGCCCACTCTCCAATGCTGTTAGACATCAGCTCAGGCTCAGACTTATTACTTCTGATATGTCACTCCGCAGGCAGGGAGCCTAAAGCAACACTGCTCCCTCCAGCCTTTGCAAGCTTCAGCTGGATCTTCACTGACCTGCAGAGCACAGGGATTTCTGCAGAGCAGGAACCCAGAGGAAATATGTGGAAGAGTAAGCCCAGCACCTTAGTTCACATTGAGCCTCTGAAACAAGAGACTAAACGGGAGGTCAGGATGCTCGGTGGTGATTTAGCCATGGTAGCTTGCTGAGCTCATGCATATNACAGCACTGGGAAGGGGAAACCATGGAGAACAGCACATTCAGGGCCTATTTAGTATTTGAGAAACACCAATCATCTCTTAAATCAGTTGTCCTGAATTACTTTAATATTCCTGTGCAGAAAGGTGCCAGCAGAACTGATTTGTTTGCTTCCTTTCGCTCAGGGGTCTGACAACAATCCATCAGGCATGTCCCATCTCCCGGTCCTCTCCCCCCACCATCCCTGCCTACCATCCAGTCACTTCCATCTTATTTCCAATGCTACCTTTGCTGCTGACAGCGAGAGATAGCCCTTTCCTCCCAGTGAAATACTGGAGGCTGGCAGGATGAGTTTGATGGTTACCAGCTGTCGTAGGCACAAGGTGCAAAAACAAAGTGGGTAAAAAGACATCAAATATTTCCTTACTCTCTCTGCTCTGTGGCATCAGGAAGGGCAACCTTTTGGAAAGGAAATGCAACCATCAGAATGGATACTCATTTTTTCTCTAGTTTCTTCTTTTTTTCTTTTCCACAGTGTTCTCTGCATTCCCAGTTCTCATTCAAGTTACATAAATAGTACTAAGCACCGATGAGGTCTAAGTTCTGTTTAAAACCCCAGGAAGGGCTTTAAAGATTATATCTGAGTCCTCAGACCAGTTATAACTGGAAGAAGAAATGTTGGTGATTTAGCATCTAATAAACAAACCGCCAGAGTCAAGATGGCATCTTCTCCCATACCCATAACCACTTCCCTCAACATTCCGAGCTGTTGCATGTATCAGCAGTACTCCCTCTAATGCCCAGCCACATTTCATTTTCCTCCTATAAATGACTTCCCAAAGAGAAGTGGGTGTGAATTATTACATTGTAAAATTGATTTTTAAAAGATGAACCATGCTGGGTGTAAAATAACTACTCGTGTGAGGAGCAAACATACTGGAGGTTTATCTTGTAAATCCCATCATATTCTAAATCTAGATTTACACACACATATTTTGGCCAAAATGCTAAGGGACAATTGATTTCAATAGCCTCCATTTTTGGAAGATGAGCCTTGAGTTTGTGATGGCCACCTCCTCTGTAAAAACCAGGGCTCTTAAATGTATTTCAAATTAGAAATGCAGACAATTTAAAATGAGAATTCCTTCTGAGGGCAACCCAACCATGCTGGACTCAACGTGCAGCTTTTCACAGCAGAGATGAATGCTGCTGCCATGTCCTTCCCAGGGGTCTGATCCAAAAATCAGATGTTTTGGGAACCAGGAGCATGTGACACTGCTCCCCACAGCAGGTCTGTGTGCCGTGGACAAAGCTGTAGCACCTTGGCTTCGAACATTTCTCCCTATTTACAAAATATTTTATCTAAGACTGTTGCACTGGTAACAAAATTGCAATCAGAAGTTAGGAAATTGCTACATAAAGCCCATTTTACTGCCTAAATTCAAGGAAGGCCATAAAATTATCAGTCCTCTCTTTCCTCAATATATTTTCTTTGCAGTTTGTGATGCTCCATGGGGTATTTCTCTATGTGAACTTGATGACGGTTTGGCTTCAACTTATCCGAACATAAAACGGAGCTTATGGAGCCTCACTCAGAGGTTGTGTGGACCCTTTTTATTGGCACAGACTTAAAAAGAACCTTAATAAACCTTATAGGCTTGGGGGACTTCTTGGTTGCTGGCACTTGCCAGCCACACTGCTCACATCCCTCTTGCAGCACCTGGGTGGAAAGCGGACTGGAACCACAACCCGGGGGTTTTATAGAGCTGGATTATCTGCTGGTATTGCCCTCTTCCTTCCCGGCAAATCTCAGAGCTATTTTCTTTGAAAGCAAGTGGGTGATGCTGCAGGGATACTCATAGCTTAATGCAGCTTGATCACCCAAGGTTACAGACACAGCCAAAAATAATAGGGTTGTCTAAAATGTAGCTGGGGGGGGAGGAGGTTCATTTACTGGCAGAGGCAGAGGTCTGATGGGATTAAAACTGAAGCACATCCACCCATGTGCAAGCAGAGAGCCTGGCACTCCACAGGCCCAGCTCCATGGATTTTCCTCAAAGCATCCATTTCTCCTCAGGATTTTATTTCTGTCTCCAACGATGCTGTAATTGCATACGTAGGGCAGCAGGCCCGCAGTGTAATCTGCATTTCTTAGTGCCTAAGCTCTGAGCACGCTGCCCATGTTTGCACAGAGCTCAGCTCAACAGGCATCCAGTCCTGGCTGGGTTCTGCGGTCACTGCTTTAATTCAAGTCATAATAAATAAGAATGTCAGGTTGGAAATAAATCTTTTGGGTTTGGTCCATGGCTGATCCTCCAGCATGGTGCCTGGTGAAAGCACCAGTCAGGAAGCTTTGCTCCTTCCCATCCTGGGTCTAACTCTGTGTCGCCCCTTCTGGCTCAGTCTCCGTTTGGTTTTCACTCAGGGCATTGGTTCAGTACAGGTAATTTCACCTTTTCTCTCATTCTGAACCTGGATATTGATATTAAAGACACTGCACTGTTTTAGTCCCTCAGATCTCTCCAGTTTGCACCATCTGGAGTGACCTCGTGCATCACTGCTTCATTTCTCAGTTACCTTGGCTTTACCTGGGGTCTTCCATCACACCACAAACTCCTGGACAGTAATTACTCAGGCAGAGCATAAATGCTTAACAGCACTTACACAGGCAGCCAGGGACTGAGCCATTGCTTACTGTAGAAACTGGAAGAATCAGGACAAATATACAATCCTCTTTACCTTTTACAATTAACAGGTCCTCATTATTGCTGTGAATTATCATTATCATGATACAGTAACAACAAAACAGCACAAGTACAAAGCAGTGCTGTGAACTCAGATACAGCTGACATCCCTTTGCTTTTTCCATGTTGTGTATTCTT
This sequence comes from Aegotheles bennettii, assembly GCA_013398125.1. Lineage (NCBI taxonomy): Eukaryota > Metazoa > Chordata > Aves > Caprimulgiformes > Aegothelidae > Aegotheles > Aegotheles bennettii. The sequence continues at coordinate 273,575 of VZRW01009238.1, forward strand.
AGACCAATACTCCATGCCAGTCCCTGCAGCCAAAAATACATCAAGAGCCTAAAAGAAGGAAAAGAGAAACATCACTTCAAAATTCTTTCGCACAACATTTTTCCTTTTGTCCCTTTATACGGCGCCACAAAGAGAATGGGGGAGATTAAAACTCACCAAAAGATTGCCTAATTCCTCACCGAGGTGCAAGTAAATAAAACGTGCCACGGGAAGTTCAAATCACAAAGAGTTTTCAAGAGGGAAAGGTTAATCATTTCTGTCAAACGCTGGAAATGTTAAATGGTTTTTAAATCAAAAATATAAGCACCACCAGTGACTCAGGCTGTGTTTTAGGTATGTTTGGGGTGGTTTTTTTCCAATGGTCAGTGCTTGTCTCTCACATACCTTCTGTTTGGCTGAGATGAAATGGCGAGGCGTTAAGCGGAGCGCTTACGAGAGGCACCAGGTACTTTCAGCAGCAAAGCTGTTTGTTTGGAAGGTACAAATTCAGGCTGTCTGGAGAACCACAGCCCTTGGGACACAGAGCCCTGCAGTGCAAGCCACGAGTGCTGGACCCCTCCCACACCCCTCAAGCACCCACTGCAGCCCCCAGAAGTCCTCAACTGGTGGGAGAGATGGAAAGCACAGGGAATGGATGGGGCACAGTGGGAAACAAGTATGCAAAGCCACCTCAGTCCCTCCATCAGCTGCATTCATATTTCATCATAATGGCTAAAATGACTCTTAAATTAGGCCAGATTATAGGGCCAACCTAATTCACTTACACTGATGTAAATCCAGGTATCTGTTACAACATCGCATGTTGGGGCTCACCGCGGAGCAAAAGCTGCTGATAAACACACACCCCTCCACACACAAGGATGAAGGGAAGCAGATTCCTCCCAGCCAGACCCGATCCAAAGCCCATTGAAGTCGGTACAAGTTGCTTCAGCTCCAGTGGGTTTGGGATAGGGCCCGCAGTGAGCACTGAGCCAGCTCTGCTGCCAAAATGCAAAATCCTTTTCCACTGGCTTTGCCAGTTTGGTGTTAATACATGTGTGAAGGTGCTTGGGGGGAGATTTTTGAGGGGGTTTTTTAAAGCTGAGGAATGATTTCACCCCTGCCAGCATATGAACTTTATGCAAAAGAACAGGAGAGGAGGCAGGAGGTGTTTTTGTGAAGCCACCATCTCCATGTGGCAGCGTCCCAGTGGAGAGTGAATGTGTCCATCACAGGGACCCTAGGTCCCGAGAGCTGGGTTAGTCTCCACTCTCTGAAGCAGGAGGGCAAATCTGGAGCCACAGGTGGATGTGAATACAGAGCCCTGCTCCCCAAACCCAGCTGAAATAAGAGGAGGCTTGATATAATGTGGGTTGTAGGAGACAAAACATCCCTTGGGCACAGGTGAGCCACTCACCCCGGTATAACAGGACCTGCTGGGAGCTGCTGTCATTCTAATCCCACTTTCCCTAGCAAACAACATTGCCCTGAACCATCCTCCGGTTTTCTCTACCATTCAGCTCTTACCCCACTGCCAAGATTTTTTGTTGCACGTGTCCCATACAAGATGCTGTTGCCCTGTTGGATTTCCAGGGGAAGGGCTCTGCCTTCCTGTGGCTGTCGGAGCGTGTAGCCCGGCCGCTCTCGGAATTAGACTGGGGCCCTTGCAGGCTGCCGCAGTATAAACAGTTTCAGTAGGGCACATGTTATACAGTAAGATCATCCAAACCCAAACATTTTCCCACTGCACACAATAAACATCCATAATAAATTGCATTATACAAAATATATTTATGGCTAATTTTTTGATTTAAACCACCTGGGAAATTTTTGTTAGATTGGTTGATATGAAGGTCTCAGTATTCTGGTAATCTAATGATATCTAATAGACAAAATAGTATGATGTTACAGAAGTCTCAAAGCTTTCATTTTCTGTAGCCCTCTCAGAGATCAAACTGGCAGAACTCACATTTTTTGAAATTTTATACATAATTGGTGATGCAATTGCCAAAAATAACCTATTCATAGAAGTCTTGCTCTTCTGGTTTCTAACTTACTGTAATCACGAAACAGAGCAGCGCTCTGCTTTGCAATGGAATACGGGTTTGGTTCAGGGAGCAAGGGCTAGGGTTGTGTGGCAGTTTCCATTCTGTGGATTATTTTACTTGCAATTTAAATTTAGTTTAGAGTTTAAACAGGGCTAAAAAGCATTGCACCCATTCAGACATATGAGGAGTTCTTCAGGAAAAGAATAAAGCTGTAACTTGGGTATATCTCCTTTCTGAACCAAAATTTTGCTCAAATTTAGAATTTTCTAAGTAAAAGCCATTGTTGTCAAAGGGGACGGTGTATTTCTATCAGAAAAACTAAGCCCAGACTTGCAATCCTTCCACCATAAAAGTCTTGTGCTCAGCATGGATCAGCCAAGTTTTCCAAAAAGACTTGAGAGCACTGCAGGTCTTGTTGTGCCAACCTCTCTCTATTCAAGAGAAATCCCAGCTCCAACTGTGCCCTGTATCTGCCACGAGCGCTGGGGGTTTCAGAGTTGCTGGACTTGTTTTAAAGCGCAGCCCATACCTTCAGCTACTTCCTTGCCTCCTGTTGTTTCTGGGACACGGAGGCCATGTGGTACATTTCAGCCTTAACTTTGAATTTCCTTTATTTTGTAGATCAAACTTTGACATTCCCTTAAGGTAGTGGGGTTTTATGTCGTTGCACATATCCTAGTTTAAAAGATAATGCTTCACTGAAACAGACCACAGTATTAAACCCTGAAATAAAATGTATTTCACTTCCCATCTCCTATTGCTGGATTAGCTCAGATTTCTTGCTCTTTGTTACATATTTAGCACCAAATACAATGTTCATTGCAGGCTAGTTTCCCTCCTCCCACACGACTGTGGCTGCCTTTTCTTCCAGCAGCACTGGAGAAGGCAATACCTCGCTATAGGCTGGAAATGCAAACAAAAGGGAGGGAACATAAAGTCAGTGAATGATCAGGCAGTGCTGCTTTACACCCTGAGCATTTTGATTTTTTGATTTAAAATGGCAATGCAAAGAGAAAGAGTCCTAGGGATGACAACAACCACTTCTTAGCTTCTCCTTTAGACCTGTCCCCTACCCCACCTCATTGTATTTTAGCTGAGTTTATCTGCCTGTAAACACCTCCCTCCCACAGCCCCTGCAGCAAAGTAGAGCCTGGAGGTTCTTTCTGATGCTTATTGGTCCATATCATGATCTATACTGGTCTTGTCTGAGTCCTGGTCTCGGTCTTAAGAACTGCAGCAGTAACCAATTGCATGTTCACATGGCAGGAATGCACTGCAAAGCCATCGTAGAGCAGTGATTGTGCCTCTGTGAGCCCAGCCCCCCTTCTCTGTATCCTAACCCCAGCATGACACCTTATTTTCCCACCTTTGTAAAACCCATCTTTGCCTTTGCCCTTAAACGCAGGGACAGGGCACCCCCGAGCCCAGCCAGCTCTGGGGACACCTGTGGTACAGATAAACAGTGGTGAGGATGGAAAAGACTTGCAGCCAGATATCGGTTCTGCGTTGGCTGAGCTGAACCCAGGTTTTTTTAACAGCCATTTAGTTTTTTAAGTGCATTCCTGTGATCCCAGCCTCGAGTCTAGGTCTCCATATGATACAAAACGGCACTGCTTTAACTAGGTGCATAGATTATAAAACCAGGAAGAGTGGTCTGGTCTGCCCCCCTGTATAACACAGGCTACAGGAATTCCCTAAATTAATTCCTGTTTGGATTAGCTCATATCTTTTTAGAAAAACAGCCAACCTTAATTAAGACAAAGGAATTCCAGTGATGTTGAAATCCACCCAGCTCTCAGTAAATTGTTTTACTGGTTAAGTACCTTCACTACTTAAAACATAAACTGTATTTTAATCTGTATTTGTCCAGCTCTAGCTCAGTCTCCCGGTTAATATGACACTTGTATCTGCTAGTTTGAAAAGCCATCTGTGATTAAACCTCTTTCTGCTCTTCATAAGCCACTCCTTGCCTAACTAAACCAAAACGATGTAAAACTGATTGTATTAAGTTACAGCAAAAGGGCACGGAATTGCTCCAAACATGACAGTAAACCTGGTGAAATTTTGAATAAACAAATATTATGAATTCTTGGTTGGAAACCTAAGTGTCTGAACAAGCCCTTCCAAAGTTAAAGTACATCTATTTAGAAAGTGGTTTATTGCAAAGAAAGGCAATTTCCATGGACAAGGCTTCATTAGGCTCTGTCTGTTTCCCCACTGCCCTTTTGTCATCCACCCCGGGCTGGAGCAACCACCGATGCTTTCCTTTACCCTCACTGTGTACCTGTTCTGGCAGAAAATTCATTCCACTTTCTCCTTCAGCAACTTAGATGGCTTTGCCAGGGAGCTGTGCTCCCCCAGGCAGCCAGAAATGCCTTCTCTGCCCAGACACCTTTACCTTCGCGTGAAGTCAATAAATACTCTACAATTAATACTCCTACCAAGGAAATTCACAGCATTTGGGAAGCATCCCAGGGAACAACACACAGAATCTGTCTGTGTTCCCTATACACATCCACAACATTTCAGAGCCTGCATGGATATACAGCCGTAGGTGCACAGGCTGCAAGCACCCCAGGAGCACGCACATATCACAATCCCTCTCTAAATCAGCACATACATTAATTGCAGTTGCAGTTATCAAATGCATTTACCTGTGTTTCTCTCTGAACATGCACACATATATGTAGGTAATTCATGTATTTCTGTAGCACAAACAGAAAGGCACATTACGAAGGCACATGTGTGCACACGTATACAGGCAGCACAGACACACACACTGATGTGCACTCAAATAACTGGGGGAATAGGTGAATATGAACACTAATAGCCATTTATGGCAACAACAATGAAAGCTGCCCCTGGAGCCCGCCTATGGTACAGCAGCCAAAATGATTGAGTATGTCCAGGGCACCGCTGCAGCAATGGCACTCGCATGGGCCTCCTTTTAGAAATGATTAATATTTAACTGACTTGGTGAACCTGGCTTTGGTTTTAGTTATGATTAGATAGCAGGGTGCCCAGAGCCGTCCCACTGAGGACGTCGTGGGATGTCTGAGCAGTTTCCACTTGTACTTTGCGAGGAGACAGACAGAAAGTGAAAAGGAGAGAGAGGGAGAGATACGAGGCAGCAAAAAAAACCCCACCCCACACTCAGCTCCATTTGTGTTTGTTTGGAAAGAAAAGGGGGAAAATCAGCCTGAGAGGCTGGTGTAATAAGATGCTGTAGCTTTCATGAAAGAGGTGAAATAATTTTAAACACAGACACACAATGAGTTTATTTATTTAGAAAGTTGTTAAATAGAGTCTGGGAATTCAAATATTCAATGTTGACATTGTACAGAGCTGGCAGGGAGCCAGCCCCGGCTCTCCAGGGGGACCCAATGGCCACGGCGCCCAGGCCCTCGCCCCTCCCAGCCCACTAACTAGGTAAAAGCCATTAGTTATACCCACAAGCAATACCTGAATCCGAGTCAAATAATGTTGCCTCAGCCAGCCAACTTCAAAGGCGTGTAAGTGTGTTTGGCTTTTTAGTGCTGGAACTGCAGCAATATGTCACACTTTTGAAAGAGTTTTGTAAACAGTTCCTTCCCCTTTGTAGAAACATTTCTTAAGTTTCTTGTACCCCATGTAAACAGCATTAATTAACAAGGCTTACATTTTTCATTTACAAACAGGGCTGTATTAATAAGGAGCTTGCCTTTCGGACCATCCTTTTCCTTTCTGTCCTTTCCCTGCCCTGCAGCACGGTCAGGCTGGTGTGGCCAGGGAGCAACCGGGAGGCACCGCAGGGCTCAGCCACGGGCGCATCCCCTGCTGCAGCACCACAAAACTGGGCCCAAATTCAGTGGTGACTCTTGGCCCTGAGTGAGAGATGGTGGGAGAGAGAAGGAGAGAAGAAGAGGGGAAAGAAAAGAAAGGGAAGAAAAGGAGGGAGAAGGAGAGGGAGAGGGAGAGGGAGAGGGGAGAAGAGAAGAGAAGAGAAGAGAAGAGAAGAGAAGAGAAGAGAAGAGAAGAGAAGAGAAGAGAAGAGAAGA
>VZRW01009238.1:284702-304005 GCA_013398125.1 Aegotheles bennettii
GGGGGGTTGTTTTGTTTTGGGTTTTTTATGGAAGAGTGGAATTAAATCTAATTCTAATAAAGCCCTGGGAGACTAAAAGCACCCCCTCACACTCAGGTTTCAGAGCACTCCCCATAACAGGGAATTTTCTCTCCCTTACATTATAATTGCACAAGCCCCGCAGCCTACTTGGAGAAAAGTTGGAATTCTTCATCGAGGTATTTGTTGTGCTATTGTCTTTGTGCAGTGAACTTTACATCGTGTTATTCAATCTCAATCTATATTCTCCTAGCTACCAGTAAGATTAATTTAATCATTGTAATGCAATTATTAATACTGTTTACCCAACGCTTGATTTCAGGTTTGCTGTTAAGAAATTAAGCTTCTTGCTGGGTGACCGAAAAGCTATGCAGGGATTTCCAGTCCACGTTGAAATGAAACAGTCCTCTTTATTTAGTCTCAGAACTCCAGCTTTCAGCCACGGGCTCAATTAGCCAAAATGGAAACAATTTTCATTCATTGCAATAACTCACTGTTCTGCTGATCACTTTCAAAATATACACTTTATTATTATATGCTGACCCCGGTGCCGCGAAGCGGCAAGGCTAGAAAGAGGCAGAGGGATCTCTCCAGCCCCCTTGGGCTGTAATTATTAGAAATTAATTGGGTTCAGGACCCTGGGTAGCATGGGTAAATTAATAGCTTGTCTGGTTGTTTAAATCCGAGTTCTCAGTCCACAGGAGAGCAGGGGAGGGAGGCTCTGCCCCCCCCCAAAACCGCCCCGGGAGAGCGCGGCGAGGGCTGGGGCAGCGCGGACGCGCCGGCTGATTTTCCCTCCTTCTTTTCACCAACGCATTGTTTTCGGGGAGCTATTTAGGGGTTAAAAATCAAAAATAAAGATCCTGTATACTTGGAGCTGTCGTGCGGGAGTAAAAGTGAAAAGGGAGCCTTAGGCAAAAGGAAATTACTGCAAGCCCGCGTGACCTTTCCGAGAGGTAATCAATCAAGTGATCAACAGGGATATTTATCATTGCTAGATGGGGCTACTTTACAAATGCACAGAAGGGGGAGGGGGAGATACACACACACACACACACACAAAAGTTTGGATAAACCCGATAAGTCTGAAGACAAATACGGAGACTTTAATCACCGGGAAGATCGCACGTTTTCTTTTTCTGAGCTCTCGGAAGGAAAGGAAAGGAGAAAACCACTCCAAAGTTTCCCAGTAGAAAATGCCTCATGTGCTAGGTGGTCACATGGAAGCTGTCCGCTTTGCTCTGCAGTCCTGGGAAAGGCTGGGAACGACAGATGTGATTAAAAAAAAAAAAAGCATCGAATACAAGGGAAAATAATAGGGAGAGATCGAGGCTTTGATAACCGGGCTCGGTGTTTGTTTTCGTGTAGTGTGTTTTTATTTGCTGGCTCGAAACTCAGCAGCCCTGACTGCCTCTGGTCCCCGAAACGGTTAACTCCGAAAATAAAACCAAACAAAAAAAAAAAAAAAAACAACCCCACGCCATGCCCCCTACCATATGAAATCAGCGATCTGGTTCAATTAAACTCGCTCGCCGTGGCATAAAGCACCCACCACAACACAGGCAATGAAAACCAACAATAAAAGCCCATGCATTTTCTGCACAGTTTCCTTCTCCCTTGTAAAACATGCCGTCATGTAAGCACCAGACATTTAATTTTGCTTCCTATAACTTACCGGATTCCTTCACAAACCTACTCTGACCACTTTTTTTTCCCCCTTTTTCTGTTTTCCCCCTTTTGCGTTGTTTCACGCACACGTCCGCACAAAGCCGCCCTGTCCGCGCCTGGCGATGGTGCCTTCAGACGGCTGGGGCGGGGGACAACATCGGCGCTCCCGCTGTCCCCCGGCAGCGCTTCCCGAGCCGCCCCTGAGGAGAGCCCGGCGGGCGAGGGCTGCGCACCCGCGGGAAGGGCCGCGGAACCCCGCGGAGCCCGGCCCGGCCCCGCACNTCGGGACGGGACACGCGTCCAAGGGCGGGCACAGGCGCTTCCCGGGAAGCTCAGGGCTCGCTCTGAGCTCCCGGCAGGATCCTGTGCCCAGCGGCAGCGTCACCGGGGACTCCGGGGGCGGGGAGGGTGAAACGCAACCCCGGGCTGAGGGACAAGGACAGGGCACCAGGAAGCCGCGCAAAGTGCTCCTCTAGGAATATTTCTCCATGAAAACGGTACCAGATGCAAAGTTCTCGTTTGTGTCTGTAGGAAGGGCTTGGATTTCCGCAGCACTGGAGAAAATGACCAGGCAAGAGCCGTGGTGGGAAGGGCAGGGTGGTCAGCAGGGACACCAAAGAGCTGAATCTGATCTCTTGGCGTTCCTCCACCCCTCACCTGGAACACAGAGAAGCTTCACCAAACCCAGGAGCTGGAGGTCTCTCTTTTAAGGTGCCCCAGCAGGGGTGGGTGGCCTCTGCTCCCAGTCCTGCGAGAAAGCGGCAATGCAGGACCAGCCCCAAACACGCAACAGGACTCACACATTAACTGACCACAACCAAAAAACTTGTCTACCAAATTTCCTCCATTCGCCAAAAAGAGGTGTCCTCACCTCCAATCAATGTCCTCAATCCAAGCTCTTTTCCCAGGCTTAAATCACTATCTGGCAAAAACAAGTCCTATCATATCCTCAAGAGGCCACCTCCAGTACACCTTGCTCTTAAAGGAGCATTGGTGGGGAAGACATAATTGGAAAAATTAAAGAGAAGGAGAGGTAAAGTAATTACAGTCAACTAGAGAAAAACAAACATGTTCTGAATGTAGACAAAACATCGAACAGAGGGGAATTAATAGTTCTGCAAATCAAGAGGGAAAAATGTCAGCAGAGATCAGCAGAAAGCGAATGTCCCATCAAAAGCTAAAATAGAAATAATCAAACTCCCAGAGAAACACAGAAGGGAGGGGGGGNGAGTGGAGCAAATGTGACTTGGTACTCAGCAGTGGTTAGAGCTGAGGTATGAAGATTTAAAAACACTGAAGCCCCACCTTGCAGGTGGGTCAGCAGGTGAGGGAAATCCTCAGTTGAATAGACAGGAGGAGTCTGTGATTTACACCAACGGGGCCAGGCTGGTTCCCACTAAGCAAAGTAAACTGGGCAAGGCTTGAAAATCCCTGCAGAAGATGGAAGGGGGGTTTCTGGTATCTACCATGACCTTCCCTCCCTCTCTGGCCTCGCCCCGGTGGCTTCCCAAGAAAGAGCGAGCTGAGAACTCAGAAGATCTGGGTTTTGAGGAGCTTTTGTCACCTTTGGGCAACACAAAGAAGATGGTGCAGCTCTAATGGGTCAGTAAAGCGCTCCCATGAGGAACATCATCTTTTGCAGAAGCTACCTTCTGAAACCGGCTGTCCAATGGTGTTAAGACCAGGGAATCCTTGGTTATTGAGCTGTTTAAAGAGGGTAATATGACAAATACAAGGGGGGGGGAATGTAATAAGGTGATGGCAGAAAAGCTTCCAGCTAGCAGCGCTGAAAGAAGTGACATTTTGAAGTAAAAAATGAAATCATCCATTTGTGTTGTGAGAGCAGGATCATGACCAGGGACTGTCATCACCCATGTCAGTGCTTTATCTGCTTTCGCTCACAGTGTTCTGCCAGGTAAGGAGTGGGCTTCTTTCTGCTTGTCTTTAAAGGAACCACAAAGGCAGGTTAACACATCAGCCTTTATGAAATCCACAAACCCATTTTTCCCTTTAAAGCATAAGGAACACATTCATATTTCACTCCCATTTCTCTCCAGTACAAAAGCACAGGGTCAGAATTAATGAGTAAAGTATTTGTGTGACGTTTTATATTGTATTGGCATTTATATAGTGCTTTTCACAGGCTTCATGTCAAAACCCTTTACAGGGCAATAAATCATACACCTTTCCTGATGAAATTGTATGTAGGCAATTGGGCACCTATCCTGCCCTCAGCAATGTCCCACGTGCGAGACACTGGAAGTGTGATGAAACCTGCAGGAGTGGGTCTGAAAAAACTGGATGTAGGTCAAACCTTCCCCCCTTAATATCCTGCAACATGTTAAAAAGTCTTTAGAGCCCACTTGAACAGCCACAGGAAAGACCTAACCTTAACACGACAAAGCTTCTATTACAGTCTGAACTACTCAACATGCAAATTGAATTGTGGGTCTTACACTTAACCCCTTTTTTTTTGCCTCTGAATTTAAACAAGATGTCCGTTTATATGGAAAATAAGGATTTTTCAATTGAGTTTGTTTCTGAAAATGCTGTTCATTCACAAGACTGAACCCAAGTACGAAATCCTGGATCCCAGGTTTTCTGTTAGCACTCACAAATATCTCTCCCAGCACTGAACCTGCCCTGCCGGCGTTTGCTTTCTTATTTGCAGGTTTTTAGATAGTGAAGAGAAATGAAGTTCCAAGAACTGTACACCCAATTAGACTGACCCCTTTATACATTTATTTGCACTCCTGCTGTGTTTCCAAAGCTAATTTGGGGTAAGAAAAAATGGAAAGTCATTTCAAGTCCTTTTGGGGAGAGATGGCTGGGGTTGGTAAGTAGGAGTCACAGCTCTGCTCCATTGTCCATCCCAGAGAACCACAGCACTCTGCCCAGTTAAGTTTTTTGGGTATCACTGGTGTCAAAGGAAGCATAACAGAGAGTCCTTCCTGGCAGACCATGCTACTACTTACATGCAATCGCTCCAAGATTGCACAAAGACAATGGCTGAGAAGCAAATGGAAAATCGTTTCAGTAGCTCAACACCATTTTAAAACCACATTTCCACCTCCCCTATCTGTAACACACGAAAACTGATAACGTTCTGCACATACTGGCTGATAGTTCAAATGCATTAGAAACCAACTGAGTTATGATTTATTAGCCGGAAGAGCTGTTAGAATAATTTCTAAGTGTGAAAGAATACAAAAAACCACTGTTCTCCACCAAACAGACGTTTAGATTACTTAATCTAGAAATCAAAGTAATTCAGAATAAACCAAAAGCAAACAGGTAAAAACACATTGCCTGGTTCCATTAGCTGCCTTGGGCTGCTTTAGAAGTGGAGGGTTCTTGCATCTTTCCAGAGGTGATTAATGTCTGATGAAGTCTGAGCATTAGCTGTGCAGATGCACTGCCGTGTAACAAACCAGAGCTGCCTTTGCTTTCCTCTGAGTATTGAATCACAAGGTCCTACCTCAGAAGAGCTGGAATTCACACACTGCCGTTGTGCTCTGATGGCAACACAACATAATTTTATCTCTTGTCCCCTCTCAGCATACAACTTATTTAGTAATTTAAAGAATGATCTGTTAAACAATATACATGCATAGACTTCGCTGAGATGGATGACAATGATAATTAAAATGGTCTTTTCGGTGGGAAACACAATCAGCATCAATAGTTACAGCACAATTTTAAGAGTAACCAACACATTAGAGCCTGCAAATTCTATTCTTCCTGGCAGTAATACATTCGAAGATTAAATTAGACTAAATGTTTGTTACAACAAACGGATTTATGTTAGCATTCAGGATTATGCTCCCAGTCAATGTTTATTATGCTTTTGGTCATATTTATTCTAAAGGTCTCATTTTCCTACTTCCATAATTTTTTGATCAATTTTGTTTAAACTGGAAGTCTTTTACCTTTCACTTTAAAAATTACTGTTTCTTCTTAAAACTTCTTGTACGTTATGGTATCTGGAATGAGTACTAAGAAAAAGGAAACAAGTTAAAATAAATTACTATCTAATCTAACCCATCTGACTATTTCTAAGGTACCTATTATTGTGGTATCAAAGTACTGGATCTCTGATATCATGTGATCTTTGATCTTAAATTGGGCCACTGTTAACATTTTTAATTAAACATCTTATTTGATGCCTGCTGTAGCTAACATGCAAATAACATCACATAAAGAACAAAAGTTACGGGAGCAGGGAACAGAAAATGGTGGCTACATATAGCATGTTTATTGCACCAAAACAAAGAACCCCATCCTGCAGTCCCTGCTGAATTAAAATAATCAGGTTCAAAGTTCAAAGACTGAGTAAAAACTACCTAGAGATGAAAAATGCTTTCAAACTATTGAAATTAAAAGTTTGTCAGAAGCAAATTTGAGGAAATTTACTCTTCAGAAATTCACACTTCAGAAAAACTGTGATTTTTTGAAGCTTCCTTTGCCCCTCAGAGCCCAGCAAATAGCCTGTTCTGTTCTCCTGCCATCCTTCACTAGGAGTTTTGTTGAAGACTTCCACACTGGCTGAGATAAACCACACTTGTTCTCTTTGAAAGGTGTTTTCAAAATACTTTTTGCATAGGACTTACTGGTTTATATGACTATATATGACTATATTCATAGTTGATTTGGTAGCTATTTCTAAAAAACATTAAGAAGAAAAATACCATTAGAGCACTGCTATTTCAATTTGTTGAGGCTTATATGAAAGCCCACATCGACCAACACCTTATATTAATACAGGGCATGTGCAGACACCACTTGCAGCTGACAGAAGTCGAGTGTGTTCAATTCCTTTCACATCAGATAGGAATTACTCTCTTGTATGTTACATGCCGCTACTTCTGCTTGGGACATAAGTACAGATACCATTGCTCAGACTTTTCTGCTAGATATGGAATCCCAAAAGATTTCACTCACACTTAAATCCAACTTACACTAGAGCCCCACTGCTTTGGAGAGGAGTCATCAAACACAGTATCATCACGCTTTAACTATCAAGCAGTCTTTTTCAAAGTGTCTTTGGAAAATTTCCTAAAATATTCCCATTTGCTTTTCTATATTGTTTCTTTCCTTCTGCACTCATCACCATAATATGAGCACACACTAATAACACACTAAACAGCTGTTCAACCATTTTTTTCCCCAGCATCTTCCCAGGGGGGGATGCATGTACTGTGTAGTGATTCGCAAGATTTAGACTTTTCACTTTACTACAGCCCTGTGTAAAGATATCACCACAAGTTCTTTGACAGCTCTGCAGCCTAGAGGAGCAGCCTCTTGGTATCTGCTGCCTGGAAGAAGGCAGAGTGTAAACAGTAGTCATCTCACACTTATACGAGGTCAAAATTCAGCCCTTTCCTTTCAAGGAGCAGCCAGTGTCTGCAGTAGGAGAATCTGGCTGAAGAATGAGTGACAAAACCCTACAGAAGAAGCGGGAGAGCAAAGATTTACTTTTTCTCCTTCCTCACATTTCCTAAGGTAACTGCGGTTTAGCCTTTTGGTTTTCATTTTTCAGGAAAGTCCTTCAGCCTAGCTCACAGCAGTCTTTTGGCTGAGAGCTCATTCATCAACAGCAAAATCTCAGATCCAAAGTTCATGACGGAGTGCTGAGGTGCAAAGTTGAAAGAGAGGAAAAGTAATTTTTCCCATCCCAGAAATCATTTCAAAATTTCAGAAGCATTCCCAGTTGCGACAAGATGAACTTAGAAGTGGGATTTGTTTGCTGTTTGGGGGTTTTTGTTTGTTTTTACAAAAGCACAGGAAAAGAGCACTCTAACAACACCATAACCCAGAACTAGGGCTCTCCTGGAGTGTGAAGACCTTGGGGGTTAAGTCCTTCTCAGCCAGGCAGAGCAGGGGTAGAGCACATTCCCCCTAGATTCTAGCCTGAAAAGAAACTTTTTATTACAGAAGTTTCACTGAAAATGGCATGTTCCCACAAAATATTTCAGTGGTGAGGAATAAAGAGTTCCCGAGTGTAAAGCACTGCCAAAAAATTCCCGATCATTTCTAGCCCGTGAGCAAGCAAATGTGTCATTTTGCCACCAGTGGAGAAGGATCTCTTTGTCCCAGAGGTGCTGTAAGGTCGTGCCTCGGGTTATCCCTGGCAACCCATTTGTGCACCCACACTGGGAGGTACCTGAAATCCCGCAGGGTCATTTTCAAATGCATTTGAGCAGTTTGTATTGTAAATGCATGTATAAAAGCAATGAGCATGGCTAAAGAACACAGACAGAAAGCTGCCAATGACCTCTCTTCTATCCTTTTACAGCATTCTTATTCTCTCCATACACACACACACAACCATCCATGATGTGCGAAGAGATTCTGCAAATAAATCTTCCCAAGTATTCTTCAAGCCTAAATGCTTTTAAGAGAGGTGGGATCCAGATTCTACCTGTGGCACTTCGCACATGCCTGTTGTTCACATGTTGAAAAAGGCCAGGAAAGAGAAGTTCTTATATTGCCTGCAATTGAATGCAAGATGATAACACCCTGATCTGTCAAAGCCCAAAGTCTTTCTGAAGGAGAAATCCTGAAAAGGAGCTGGCTAACATAGCACAACTGCAGGTATGAATCTGATGGAAAGTTTGGTGGATACCAAAGGACAATGTGAGCCCCCCCATCAGCTGAGTGCAGCTGGATGTTTTGGAGAGGGTCCACTTTTCTTAAGCAAGCCTAGAGGAGTGGCTGTTTCAGAAGTCACTGGTGCTGAGTCAGCACTTCTAGAGACCACTCTCGTCTTTATCACTTGTGAATACTGGATGCAGTTAAGGATTTTATATTAACATCCCCATGCTAAGCTTCCACATGCTACCCCTTGATGTACTCAGTCCATAATAATAGCAATGCTTTGTAGTTGGAATGCATCAGTGAACCCACGCCAGCTCCCATCTTTTTCCAAATTCTTTTGCTCTCCCCAAACAGGCAGCACAACACCTGCTATTACCCCTGACAAGGCCAGTCCTACCAGAGAGGGAAAGCACCACTACGTTACAGGCAAAAGAACACCTCCATTGGCTGCTCTCAAAGAAAATCCAGCTGAGCAAAAGAAATCCTGCTTTCTCTCTGAAGACAACCTTGTGTGCTCAAAACAAACTTGAAAGAACTCAAATACTTCATATAATTTTCAATTAATTCTATCTAGACGCACAGCAGTCTGAGGAGCTGTAGTGTTATATATATAACCTCCTTATGTTACACTATTTACGTTGTGTTATTCTCTGGCTATTTCCCAACCTTATTCATTCACCCTAGAGATCAATTTATGCACCAAAATAAAGTATGATCTTATCTTTGCACTATACAGAAAACTGAAACAAAATTTCTCACGGGAGGCAGGGGTTAAGACACTGGACTGGGTGTCAGAGAAGTGGTGTTCTATTCTTGGCTCTACCACTCACTTGCTGTGGGAGCTTGTAGAGCAAGATATAGAGCAGGAATGGAGACTCTAGCCAATAAATTCCTCCTCTGTAACTTTTCCTCTTCCATTATGCATGAGAGTGAGTTTTTCCAGCGTTCAAGCATTCATCTGAAAGCTGGGGAAACACGACTCAACCAAAATACAGAACCAGCAGAGAAAGAAAATGAGTGGAAAACATCAATTACAAAGTTTTCTTGGGCACCTCTGAAGTACTGAAACAGAATCTCTAGTCACACAGCAAACACAGAGGACAAAATTCAGCCCCAGTTTCAGCAGGCAGACCTCCAGCTATTGCACTGGACCAGCACAAGGGCTGACTTTGGCCTGCAGTGCTGCTACTCCATGATCCATTTGCTGCTCCAGGCAAGTTTTCTGAGACAGAAAACAATAAAGACTCAGGCCAGGGGGCAGAGGTTTGGGTTTGTTTTTTAAAAAAATAGGAACCTGCACTTTGGTTTTTAAATAACCAATCTGACTTTTAAAAAGTAAAAATAGAATTTATTAGGGCAACATTGATTCAAAAGCCATAGTTACGACTATATCCAGATCTGGACTAGCTAACAAGCTACCTATATTAAGAATGACAAACTCTCAGTTAACTCCTACTGGGAGCAGTATTTCCATACCCTTCAACAGGAACGGACCAGGCAGTGCTTCTTGCTTAGGCAATAGCTGTGATCTAATGCACCAAGTTCTAACTTTTCCTATCAGTTTGGGAGAACTGAAGGAGAAGTAAGCATGTAGGTCCTCACTTAGGCATGGCTGGGGCTTGGCTCTGGTACCACTCTGCCAGCTGAGGATTGAAGAGCTAGATTTTTCCAGCTACGGTGTTCTGGATATAAAATATTTTGTCATGGAACTGATTTATCCTGGCCTCGTTTATTTTTGATCATTTTACCACCTACTCAGAGAATCTGCACCATGTTCTGCTTTGAGCCATGTTCTAGAAGTTCGGTGCAGACTCAACTCATCTGCTGACAGCTTTACAGCCAGGTCTTGGACTCGGCTCTCAGAGACAGAACACTAATCTAGCTGTAGAATATTGCTCAATATCAAGGTTTTTTTCTAAATTTCATAAAAGATGTATGGGAATAGCATATAACTTGTTTTAGAATTTTAAGAGTGTTATGAAGTCAAGGACTGACCAACAATCTCACAAAAGCAACTGCTCTACGGTGTCAGTTCTCAAACGCGGGTGACCCTGGTTCTCCTACATCACAAAATACACTATCCTGGCCAAGATAGAAAAACATTTCTTGTTCCAACAATCCCTCAAAAAGCCAAGTTTTCAGAAATTTTTGGTCTGAAAGTCAGGCCCACTAGGGCTCCTTTAAGGTGACCAAATATAGGATATATCCAGTCATAAGTGATTTACTAGAAATGTTAGCAGTGAATATTGGTCTCCTTACTCACAAAATGTTTGTTCCCTCCTCCTTTTTGTCAAACCTCTATTTTTTTTATTTTTCAGGGCTCGTAACAAACTGTCCCAGCCAGTTGCTCAGGAGGAAACACTAGCTTCTTGATATGTAAGAACCATCCTTTAATTTCATAATTTTTAAAATTTTCTATATTGCTGAAATATTAGGCAACTTCAATCTTTAATCTAAGTGCAACACACACTTGATAAATAACAATGATTTCTTAATAAAATATAATTATAAAAAAATTTGAGGCAGTCTCAGGGAATGTGCAACTGAAATTGTTAATATACCCGAGGGATCATTTCCACACTTATGTATATTAGGTATTATATAAAATGTAGGATTTCTTGGGACATTATCAACAAAGGAGATTTTTTTTAAAAAACCTGCTTTTTACTGATTGCATTATCGAATTCAATTTTATTAGCTTGAATCTTCTGGGAAGGATATGATTTTAATAACGCATAAAAGGTTTGCCTAGTAGTTGGCTGTTGGCTTTTACTTGATACTTAATGTAATCTGTAATTACTCTAGCAGCTCCTATGCTGGCTGGTGTGTTAAGGTCACTGGAAAGCTACACCGTGTTGTACTTGGTGTACAAGAACATCCTTCTGGTGATTGATGGCTACACCCCATGGAAATGTTTTAATTTTGCCCTTGAAGCATGACTTTAAGGAACACTGTCAATATGTATTCTTCCTTGTCAAGCAGTACATGGTCCTCAGGAATCTGTAGACAGCTCCAGATCTGTCTTTCTACCACTGAGCATTCAATAACATCTCCTTTGGATTTCAAATTTGCTTCCCAAGCCTTTAACCAACGAGCTTACATACCTCTTACTTATTAAAAAGGGCTGATTTAAAAGGCACATTTTACCTTGCACAAGCATTAAGATGGAAGACACTTGAAGCCCTCATTACACTTTAAAAAAATAAATTGTGTTGCAGGACTTGGCTCCAGGAAGGCAGACTTTCACCTTTTTAACTATTGTTCCTTCTTGCAATACTTTTTCTTTAAGCTGTATTCCTGAACTATCTGAAACACTTGGCCAGAACTCACAGTTGAGAAACACACTTAAAACATGATTCGAACTGGCTTGTGTTACAAGACTAAACTGCATTTTAAACAAGTCTAACGTTACCATGCTGTAGTCAAGCCCCGTGACACAGCAGGCTTGCAAGCCAGCAAGTCACCTGCGGCTTCCCATGTCATCTGCTCCAGTGGTACTGCTGAGATAAACTCGAAAACAGAAGCAAAGTGCTGGAAATATTCCAGAACTGCAGTATCCCCGAGTTTATTAAACTCAGGCTTTATACTCACAAAATTTCCATGAAATAGATTGATAACTAAAACAATGGTCAATATTAATCAGAGAATCAGCCATCTAACTATTAGTGTACATCTGTTTATCATCCTCACTGGAGGTACACCAATTTTTTTGCCTTGGTGGTACAAGTTTGCTACATCAAAAATAGCACTCCCAAGGGAAAAATCAATGTGGAAAGTCCTCTGACTAGAGAGTGGGAAATCAACTTGGTAGAAAAAATGGATGATTTGAAAAGCTGATTAATGGGTAATTTTTTTCTGTACTTCATAATTTCTGTATTAGATAACATTACCTTTACATTCTATACATTTATTTCAGGCAAATTCTTTGCTGAAAGGTTCATCTGCTTTTACAAGGAAAACCAGGAGCAAGATTCCACTTGTCATTTATCAATATTTGCCATCCACTTGGATAGTTTTGAATTCATGGTTGCTGCTCCCTCTGAAAGCAATTAAAACACTGATTTATAAGCCATAGGCATAAAAAATTTAACATCCTCTATCAGTGATATTTTAGTATTAAAACCACCAATGAAGAATAATTATCTTCATCTCCAATTTTAAAAAAGTCTCTCTGAGATTGGTTTTCATTTTTTTCAGTATAGAACTTGAATTGATGTTTTCTATAATATCAGTTCAGCTTAGCTCTTATAGCATGTTTAAATCTGCTTCAAGACCAAAAGAGATGGAAATGACACATATTGTCACTCTTGTCTAATGAAAGAATAGGGAGCTTTTGAATATTGCTCTGCTAAAGGACCAGCACGTACAGACCAATAAACCTCTGCCTTAGAGCAAGCCTTGTGGTTGTCTACACTGAAAATTGTTTTTGTTGTACTCATCAGCTGTGTTGCATCATGCTTGTTGTCAGGAAAAAAACCCCAAACACACACGAGAAACTGACTTACAAAGCATTGAGTATTTCTAGATACCACATGGCCAAGTCTGCAGGTTTACTTTTTTTTTTGCCATAAATATGAGAACTCTAAAATCAGCATTAATACAGAAGAAAACTGCTCTTCAACACATCAGTGAGGACCTGTAAAGCCACCACTGTAATCCCCGATAATTTCTTGCAAGCAGAATCAAAGGACTGCAGCATGCAACTTCAATAAAAAATATCCAGCCAGAATAAATAGAGAAAACATGAAAACAGTGGTTTTCTGGCACTCTGTTTGAAAGGAAGAGTTAAATTAATACATGAAAAGATCCTATCAGCTCTGACTTGTCTGAGTTATTAATTGAACACCTTCTTGGAAACATGTAGATAAAGACCTGTACCTTAGAGAATATGAGATAAGAGTGAAAGGAAAGGGAGAAAAATTAGCAGTTTTGCCAGTTCACTCCCTTAATTGTCAGGCTAAGGTTGTTCAAAGCTGCCTGGAGGAGCGTAATATGAAATGGTAACTAAAGTACAGGCTGATGATGCAGAAGATAAAAACTTCAGGATTATACTTAAACACACTTATCTTTAGACACAGATGAGGCTGTAAAGCCAGCTGAACGATATAAAGCTGTTCTAAACCAAGACAAATGTATACTCCATGTGTTATAAGCAGTTCAAGCTGCTTCCTGTGATGAAAAACATGGACTGTACGGTAGACATGCTACAGCTAAGCACAATAGATCCCATGATACAGTTGTTTAAAGAAATATTAGAGTGATGAAAGAAGTGATGGAATTCCGCTCTTCAGGAGGCTCAGAGGCTGAACCAGAGAGAAAAGTTTTACGCATGCAGGCTTGCTAAATTTTCCTCATCCCGCATGTTTGCGACCTAGCAGACAGTTTTATGTGTGAAGAGCCTGGCCTCTCGGAAACAATTTAGAGCTCTATGGGTCTATGGCCCCAGGCAACAGGAGAAGAGGACAGTCCTGCTTAGCACTTCTCATCCGCAGCCGCAGGAGGAGGTCGGTAGCTTTAGCACCGTTTTATAGATGAAGTATCTGGGAAGCTCAGAAGGGCACATCTGGAGTCAGTAGCAGTATTGGGACCAAACCCCCTTTGCCACCTCACTTCAGTCAGTTTCTCTCCTTTCTGCCTTATTCTGTCCCCCACAGAGCACAGTGAAGTGTCCAACTGTACAATTCAGATAATACCAATACAGTAATAAGAAACAACCTTATTAAAATACTAATTGCAGCACTAAAATGTTTTCCATGAAATTATCATAGCTGCCAATATTCCATCATTAATGTACAAAAAGTCTGATTATCTTTTCAATAAAAACAGAGAAATGCCAGCCTTTAAACTCGTTATCATTGCAAAACAGAATGCTGTGATAATGCACAAGAACTTTGGTTTGCAGCTGTAAAATTCCCCAAAGATTTGGTTGGAACTTTATTATAGATGATTACCTTCCTCGCTCACATACCTCCCACGGCCGCTTTTGGGAAACAAAGTATATATGCCACAAAAGCAAACAGCAAATGTATTTAAATAAATGAGAAATGTGGAGAGCAATTTATCCTGCACCGTGCTGCTGGGCACCAGAAAGGCTGGCAGGCACACGTCGAGTTTCAAATGATGGCAGTGCATGTTTGGAGGCAAAAGTAAAATGAAAGATCTGCAAATACCAATATCTGATGCTATTTTCAAAGGGGTCAAGGTGTCAAACTAATCTGTGAGGGTGAATCCTAGAGTTTATAGACAGGAAATAAAATTCCTTGTGTAAAGATATGTTTTAATCAGATTCTTAACCAAACAAGCTGAAAATTGGCACCATTTTGAACAAACTCGAAAAGGGATAAAAATCTACTGACATATCTTAATCACGTGAGTTTACCTAGAATTTAGAATTGAAAATTGCATTTTTGCATATCTCTTTACATAAGGATGAAAACTCTTTATAATACCTTCCTGCAAAGGTTAATAGCATCTTCCAAAACGTTTGCTTTGAACTAGATTCTATATATATATAAAAAAAATCTAAATTGCAAAGGTTTCTATTTAATGGCAGTTTACCGTATTTGAAAAAAGAAAGTTTTTTCAGATAGTTTCACTTCAGTTCCCACCCAGGAATGATCCTGCTTGTACATTAAAGTCTGTGACGCACCGAGTTCTGCTCTTATGTTTTACCAACGAACAGCTATTGCCATCTACCGTCGGAAAGCAATAACAGCAACAGCAGAAGCACATCCTCCAGAGCTGCCCAAAGCACAGATGAGATGTAGAAAACAAAGACTGCACCAACCATAGGTGAGCAGCTCACTCTGCTGAAGTCGCTAAAATACAATATTAAACTGGACAATGATCAGCTGAAAAAAAAAGTCTCTGGTAGTCCTAAACCAGTATCATTTTTAAGTGTGATCCAGGCAGGAGCTATACACGAATCCAGTCAGTGACAACTGTTCTTTACATGTGAATCTGAGGGTTTGTAAGACTCCCTCAGTGACAGCAGCTAGAGTTGAAAACGCACAAATTAAACAATTAACTAATAAAGCTTAATTTTAAGATACTGTTAGTCCCAAGTTATGATCATGCCTCTGCAAACTGGAAAGTATCAATGCAGAAGGTAAAAGCCACCCCCAAGTCTCTATGCAAAGGCCACACAATGCAGAGCTCTTGCTTGAAGACAGATCTGATCTGACCTGCAGAGCAATTCGGCGTCCCTGAGCATGGGACCAAGACCCAGAGCTGCTCTCCGAGACTCTGCGGTCAGGTTCACCATTGCCTGGGGTTGGCTTTTCCAAACTTTTGGATAAAGCAACTTCCTTACTCAGATGTGTGAGGCTGAATACAGAATACTGGGCAGAGAAAGGCACAGAAAGTTCTTACACACTTAAACCATCTTTAGTCCATGTTTTTAGCATTTACAAAGACTTGGCAGCATGACCTCACTTTACTGTTAAATTACTTATGTAGAAATGATTGAGATGTATGTTTCCTCCCTTCTCTTTGCTGATAAATATCCTTAGATATAACATCCAACCACATTCTGAAATTTGAATGAAACCACATTTGCCCTTGCTGAGGCAATCTACAAACAGAATTCGGGTAGGGTTCTATTAATGTTTGCCAGAGCTGTCGGAGGTTAAACAGCCTTTGAATTAAACCATTCTTTACTCTTTGATAATTATTATTTCTCCTTAAGACACTTTTTGTTGTCTCATGAGCAAGGTCAACTTGAGCTGCTTTGTTAGACTCAGTATCATAGTTCAATGTTAACTCTACTCACACCATTCTTACAATACCTCCACGCATTGTCACCTCTGAGAACAACCTTTGGGAACATTTAGCATGATTTTCAGTAAGCAAAAATACTCCAGCTTTTCTGTCGGTCATTTCAAGTGCACTGCAAAACGTGCTTTAACCTTACAAAGTCACACCAACAGGTGAATCTGTGCTAATTCACTTAAGTTTGTCCATCTTCACATACAAACCTCTCAAACAGATTCAAATCCTCCTTGTTTTGGTTTGTCGTGCGCTGGCACATTGTGTACAAAGCTAAACATAAACTGGAAACAGCTCAATGAAACCAAGGTGAGATAAAATACGGCTGCTTTCATACACAGCAAGTTGTTCAGAGAGTGGAAGAGTGTTCTTGTGGGTACTGGGAGGGGCAATGATGTTGAGAGGTGGCTGGGACACAGCTCCCTGCACACCACATACTGGCATGGGCAGAACAAACAGCAGCTGAGGTCTCATAGTTAGAAACATGCACTGGGGATGGTGGTGATGGGGGAGGTACACTCATCTCCCAGTGCTCCCCAGTACTGCCAGCTCTTGAAACACCCTCAGAAGAGGACTATTTGCCCAAGCACAGTAATGTTACACCTCCTGCTATCCCGCCAGTCCTATGGGATCTCCTCAAGCGTTTCATCCACATTGTGCTGATTTTTTTTGTACGTTCTCCACAGAAAGGGGGCGATTTCCCACAGGGACAGAAAACTCCAGCGTGTTTAGAAACAGCACGCTGGGAAGATGATCATGCCAAAGGAAGACAACCCCACACACACATCAGTAGAGTGCACTGAGCCTATTTCATACTGCTAGAGTGATCAAGAGTGCTCCATCACCTCTGGCAGAAGCACTTCCCACGTACCTAATCTGAAGTGACAAATCATAGAACCAGTCTGGTTGGATAAAACCTTCAGGATTATCAAGTCCAACCATCAACCATCAATCCAGGACTGCCAAGTCCACCACTAAACCATATCCCCAGAAGCCACTTCCAAACATACTTTGAACACCTCCAGGGACAGTGACTCCACCACATCCCTGGACAGCCTGTTCTAACATCTGACCACACTTTCTGTAAAACAATTTTTCCTAATATCCAGCCCAAACTTCCCCTGGTGCAACGTGAAGCCATTCCCTCTTGTTCTATCATTTGTCACCTGGGAGAAGAGACCAGCCATTCCCAGTCTTACGACAGATCTCAAACAGTGAGGATATCCACCCTGAGCAGACATGAGCAGAACATCCTTCTGTGTTCACCATCGAAACATTTGTCAGGGAACCTCCTGACAACTTGGTGTTAATTTCTGAGCATCTGGCACTCAAAAACAAGTTGCCTAGGATGCACAACTGTAACCCCCAAGCCATCTAAACAGCAGCCCAGCGTGTGAGCCTTTCAGCATTTTATTGAGCACAAGTGCTCCTCTTCTCACCACTCATCACCTCCCCCCACACCACTTTGTGCCACAGCCAGCATTGATGACAAACTCCGCGCGCACAAGCTTCAAACCAACCACTCGCCACTAAAAAACAAACAAATCTGAAGATATTAACAAGAGCACTTACACTCTGCTGCCAGGCGGTGAGGGCACGGCACCGAGGTGGACCCGAGCTGCTGATCCCCGTGGGTGACTCCTGCTCCTGCCAGCCGAGCCCTGCACAGAGGGGAGCCACCAAATGCAATTTCTCTGACACACCGAGGCCACTTGCAAACAGTTTTAAAACTCTTCGGAGGAGAAATTGCTGAGAGCTTCTGTTTTGGTTGCTAGAAAGCCACAGTGGTGTCTTTTTTGGAAACAGTAGCAAGCTGTGGCGACAGCGGTTGCACTTGCTGTAGTCTCCACAACAATCCCATACGCAAAAAGTTTTCCTTGCTACCATAAATAGGGAAAAAGTATCCCCTATTCTCAGTTTCTCCGGCACACAGAGCTGCAGAGCACACAGTTTTTCTTGCGTACAGAAATTTGGCAGTTTAAGGTTTTCACCTCTTTCCGAAGTGACAGCAAGGAAAAAAGAAAAACCATCATTGTAAATGCCACAAAATGAGATAGATTTAGGAAACTGTACTTTTCTCAGGCAAATGAAGCATCTGTAAGACCAGGAGAGTTTCAGAGTTTCATTTGGAGCAATAAGGTGCTAAGCACATGAACTGTGTTGGCTTTGCATGTAGAGTTGCCAGTCAGACGTGAAGAACCTGATGCTAAGTGAAAGCTCTCGCTTAGAAACAAGATGAAACAACGAAAACAAATAAGTTACTTTGAAACAAGAACGAACCGGGGCAGAGCCGGCACTGGCCTGAGCTAGGGCAGGTTTATTGGGTGACATTGAGGTTCCGCTTCCAGAAAGGACCTCGAGATCTTCCAGTGCTCGATGTTGGACTCTCCTGTTTCCACTTATTCTGGCAACAGAAGGTTTCCTTTCAATAGAATTAAAACATTTAAGTACTCAAGCTCATCCCACCCTCTGCGCAAAGGAAAAAAGGCGGCCCCTGGGCAAACGCTTGGGAAGACGTCAAAGGGATGGTGGGATGGGGGCGTTGACTCGTGCCTGAGCCCACTTTCCAGGGCCACGTCTGTGCCCAGCCCAGGTGAGACCTGCGGTGGGGTGGTGGTGTGTGCCTGGCTGCCTGTCCGCGTGTCTGCTGGGTGCTCCACGAGTGGTTGGTGCTTCAGGAGCATGGAGAAGGCTTGGCCTTTGGCAGGAGCCATCTGCAGAGCCAGCCGAAGGGCCTGCTCCGTGACGGGCCGGGCTGGTGGCTCTGCTCCCCCGGGGGGCCGTGCTGTGCCTCAGCACGCCCAGGGCCGCTCGCTGCGTGGGGCGGCCGAAGGCTGAGCGGGGGACAAGCCCCGACATTTCCCCTCTCGCCACCTTCCACACCTCCGCTCCGTGAGCTGGAGAAGCTCCCGCTGTGCAGAGCTGCGAGCGCTCCTGGGAGAGTTCAGCTCCGCGCTCCCGGCACTGAGGAGCGAGACTCCACATTTCTTCCACCCGATGGGCGCGATCCGGCACCTCCTNAGGGCTCGGCCGGAGGGGATCGCCCCGCGGTGCGGAGCGCAGCGCTCCCTCCCATCGCCCGAGCCCGCGGGGCATGGGACGCGCACCTCGGCGGGGTCTGGCGCTCTGGGGCCCCCGGCGGGCCCGGTCTGTGCCTGGCGGGCTCGGTTCGTCCCCGGTGGGCTCGGTTTGTGCCCGGCGGGCACCGTTTGCCCCCTCCTCCCCCCCCTCACGGGAGCGGCCGCCTCAGTGA